>VDFB02072759.1:0-88796 GCA_007258455.2 Sequoia sempervirens
ACATCTAATGGTTCTAGTGTTATTCCAGAGGTTTCAATTCATAAATCTAGTGCTTCAAAGATTTACTTCCAGAATGCAACTACAACTGTCCATTGAAAATTTATCGAACGGTCATGGTTATATTGATTTGCGTTGACATTTCACCACTTAATTTTTTTTATTAGTTTGAGATTATGCTAATTCGCCAATGTTTTTTATTATTCATTTGAAAATAATTTTAATTCACTCAATTTATGTTGTTTTTGGTTTTGAATTTTTTCTTAATCACCAACAAATTTTTCTCCTGCTTTGAAAATAGGTTTGAATTCTTTTTACAATGAAAATATTTTATTAATTTTGAAAATGGTTTTAATTACAATGAAAATTTTATTGGTTTGGGTGTTGTAATTCGCTAGGATTTTCCATAGACTTCTAGCAATTAGAAAAGATTCACCAATGGCCTTTTTTTTTCATGAAAAACAAAAAAATTGCCACTAAAATTAATATTTTTATTGAGAAGTATACAAGATTCACCTGGATTTTACACCTTCACTTTGGGGGGGGGGGGTTTCTTAAAGTTATCCTTGGTGATGTAGGTGGAGATGGAAATGTTGAATCATGATGCAAAGTTGAGGAGTATGTTTGTTGGGCCTCTTGTTGGGCTACCCTTTCTTTGATGGCCTTTCTGTTTCTTCTTCTGTAACCAATGTGCTTCCATCCTCAAGCTTTTCTTCACCTACACTTGAAACAAAATTAATTGGGATTCTTTCTTGCTTCCCTAGTAGGTTCTCCCTTTTCCTTTTTCTTGCTTAGGGCAATGCTAGTAGATGTTTTTTCCTTTGCAATAGATGACTACCCTTCCTTGGTGGCTACTTCAGTTTTACCTTCTCCCTTCTTCTTCTTAGGCTCCTTTGTAGGTGCTAGAAATTTTACCATGGGGAAAGGTCTCTTTAACCACCAAAGAGAGCGAGTCCCAACATCTTGAGCTCTAGTTTTGATATCATCAATCTCCCTCACTGAACAATATACATTGAAAATGGGTTGATTGTACAATTTATGACCCTAATGGTAGGTCAAGGACCTTTCCATCATCTTTCTATTCCTTGGAGACATGGGATTCAATAGAATGCTTCATCAAATAAACCATCAACAAACAATAAGCTTTCATCCTAACCTCAAATTCTTCCTCGCAATTGGCCCAATGATCTTCAATCTTTGGCTCATGGATGAAATAGGCACCCATTACCTTGCTAATCTTTCCAATAGGGTCAAATCTACTCCTAGCATCATTATATATTGCAAGATTATATCTAGCCATCTCCACATCTACACTCTTTGCATTTTGCATGTTGGCACACAAATATACCCCCATTTTTATGTGGAAACCATATCCATGTTTATGCTTCCTGACAATAAGATGTTGTACTTCCGTTATTTGTCTACACACCTCCAACAATAGCATTTTATTTGAAGGGTACCTAGGAAGTTTGTATGACATCTTGTGGAAGCTTGGTACCACTCCAATGTAAGAAAAGGTCTTAAACTAGATATATTGGTTCCCAATCTCTTTTATTGTTTCCATTGCTTCATTAGAAATTCTCTTGGAGAAATCTCCCTCCAGTCCTTTAATCACTGAATAGATGAAATTATCATTAACAACACAAAAATTGTGATAGCTTGCCTCCAACTCCAGTTGAGGATGGTTTTGATATATTGTCATTTCTCCAAGCTCAAAGGAACCAACTTTGTTAAGTCTTGGGAATGAAGCTTGTGAAGACAATAGATAGACCAAGAAGGATGTCATGTAAAACTTATGAGCTGTGAGGAAATTGCTAAACTACTCATGAATGGTATCACTTATGTGAGTATCCCGATCAACCTTCTTCTTTTTGGTAGAATTGATGGTTTTGAAAAACTTGACCATCCATAGGTAAAATTCTTGAGCATGTTGATACCCAAATACCCTACTCAATAGCACAATTAGATCTTTGACATCTTCCTTAAAATTGTTTCTATGTTGTACCTTGGCCAATTTTAGAAATACCTTTTTGGGATTGACCAGTAGGCTATTACTGATGTAATTAAGGTTTTTTGTTACATGGTCATCAAAATGTTGAATGGTCTTCTTCATGTCCACTGCCTCATATTCAAGACATGGGCATGAATTCTAAAAATCTTCTCTATCATTTCTATGATCACATCTAGGATAACCTCTCCTGATGCTCCTAAGACCCTTTGAGTCTTATGATTATAATAATGAGCACAAGTTAAAACCAATTTTGGAGATTGGACTATCAATGGAAAGGAAAAAACTTCCACCAATCCCGACTTGGAAAAAGCTCTAGCCATTGGAGTCCTAACTCCATCATCACTAATCCTACACTTGAATTCATCCATGTCCACATGGCCTAAGTCTATGTCTCCAACCTTAGCACATGGGGTGAACATTTTTGAAGGTGGATGACAACCCTTGTACTAGTACTTCATATTCTCTAGATCTTTTAGTGGCATATCTCCTGCATGCACAAATACCACATATCAAAAATTTTATGTATTGGGGAAGAGAAAAGATACAGAACAAGATATTTTAGTAAACATGTATCTCTCATTTCAAAAATTATAACTTGTTTTTAATAAGTTTATAGTTTATTCAAACTTTCGAGGATCAGAGATCGAGGGTACCCCTTACCTCATACCAATAATATCTATATTAAAGAGTACTTTTTTTACATCATTTAGTTCTTCAGGCATCGAGGATCAAAGCTCACCTATATACCCTTTGCTTGCAATGCAAGTCCCTTTATACCATGATTCTGTTTATTTAGGCATTAGGGATCAAAGATCCCTTTTACCCTATGAGATGACTTACACATTAACTTTACTTAGGAAAATTTACCTTTTAGAGATCAGGGATTGGGTACCCCATTTACTTCTTGTGCTAACATCTTTTCTTTAGTAACATCTTTAATTCATGAAGTCCAAAATCTATGTCAGGGGTCAGGGATTGGGGGTACCATTTACCTATTTTTGCAATTTTCATTAGGTTTAAGAGGTATGCCCCATTTGTGAAGTTCAAAATCATGGATTTTATCAGGATTTAGGCTTCGACAATGCTTCTTTTGAACTTAGTTTTATAGATTCAATATCGAGAAAAAGAAACATCCACACCTCGAAACCTGACCATCTTGACTTTGAATTGATTTGAACTCTTGATAGATTGTTTCAAAGGAATATTTATCAAAACTTATCTCTCTCTCCTAGAAGTTATTAATTTAATGCTTTCAAACATTGGGCATCAAAGTTTCATTATACCTCCTACCTCAATAAGGAAATGCACAAAGGAGAAGTTTGACAAGCGAAGTCCAAAGAAAGGTTCTTAGAAAAATATTTTTGCTAAGTTTATGCAAAATTTTAGGGATCAAAGATTAGGGGTACCCCTTACCCTTTCACCTCTATATGAAATATTGTAAGTGGTATAACTGATGAAAACCCAAAAGTATTCACAATAGTCCACTGTCTTAAGATTAACATTTAGGAAGTTTGGGTTTGGGTTTTAGTCTTTTCATTTGCTATTTTCATTAGGAACCTACACTTCGTGACTTACATGAAGGATCGAGGGTTGATGATTGGGGTTTCACCATACATTGTGTTGACTCTTTTGTTTAGTGGGTATGTGGAACTCCTGACACCTGAAGCCTAACATGTTTCAAAAAATGCTAAGGTAACGATAAAGCAAACCTCGATAAGCTCGATGCCGAACACTCGATGATGATGTCACAAACACCTTCGATCGACATGTTGGAAAGAAAATTGATTTGATGGGGCAAAACAAACCAAAACAAAAAGAATGAAAGGTAAAGACTCAAATGGAGAAACAAATAGGGAAATGCCCAAAATCAAATCGATTTAACAAAAAGGAAACATGCCAAAATGGGAAAAAACCCACCAATCCTACCAAGTAAAAGCAATGATTTTGAAATGTATTGCAAGCAAAGGGAGAATGAAAGCTTGTACCTAGAAATGAGAGTGAGACAAGAAACAAAATGCAAACAAACACTTGACACAATGCCATACACACAAACACATGAACGCACGCATAGGAACAATGTGAACTAGGCATCGAAAGAACAAAAGCATGACCATGATGCAAACAAAATCATAACACATGAGCACACAATCACACCAAATAACCACAAATAAACTCACATTGGTAATGATAATGGTGGGTTTGAGTAGTAGGGAGGACGCTTAGGAAATTCGCAGAGCTTTCAAACACAAATCATGAAAGGAATAATTATAAAATGAACTTAATTTTACCTAATAAACCTCCAATACCTCACATTAATGGTGCATTTAACCTTTTGCTTTATTACATTAACTCTCCTTGCCAATGCATTTAATTTGAAATGATCGATGTGATGTGAATGAGCAACGAGGCACTATCATCAGCAGCCGAGGGCTAGGTAAGCAAAAAAAAAACACCAATCCACAAAGCCCAATGGAAGGCCAAACAAACAAGCAATGAAAATCGAAGAATGGCTCAGGGATCAAGCCCAATAAGGAAGGTATTCACTTCCTCAAAATCCCGATATCTCAAACCTTGAAAATAAAACTAAGGAAAGAAAGGAAAGAAAGGAAACAAAGGAAACAAAGGAAAGAAAGAAAACAAAGACATGCAAAACTAAAAGAGGGGGGTCCCTGTTTTGTTGAAGCTAAAAAGGAGTGTGAGTTCGACAACACAACACACCCCTTAGCTCAATTTGGATAGTTTTCCTAATTTGCAATAGGTATGGAGAGAACATTAAAATTGGAAAATTTAAAAAGCCTCAACAAATTAGCACATAAACAACTCTGCATATCAAATGAAAACCCCTTTCTTGAAAGGAAAACCCTTGGAAACTTGTCAATTCAAATGAATACCCCTTTTCACAACAAATACCCATTCAATTCTTCACAATCCTTAGGAAAAATGGGAAAATGGCATATATTTTTGTTAGATATACATACTTGCTAGCTAGTTGCCTGTGCCTATCACATGTGTTTTGGTAGGGAGATTGGTCGCTTTGCGTCAACCTCTGAATGCCTGCAACTCCCTTTCAAGCTCCCCGACAACTTTCAAAATGTGAATGTCGAAAATGGTGATGTTATCTAGGATTTTTGTGGCTTTCAAAACATATAATTTAATTGTAGAACCCACATTGTGTTTTCCAACTTGGTTATAGATTTTGCATCATTTTTGGTTTCTCTAAACGTTATTCTAGAACTATTTCAATTGCAAAAAATAAATGCAGGTTGGATTTCCACAGTGGGTAGTAAGTTATTTCATTTTGTTTCCTCAAATAGTTCTTGCATGAACATAAAAAATGCAAATTTTACAAACCCTCAATAGAAATTCTGCATGTCAAATAAATACCTCTTTTCGCAATGAATACTCGTTCAATTGTTCATAGCCCCTAGGTAGAATGACAAAACGACACATATTTCTGGCAGATATACATACTTGCTAGCTAGTTGTTTGTGCCTTACATACGTCTTGAAGGGAGAATGGTTGCTTTGCTTCTTCATCCAAACACTCAAACTTGCCTCTGCTCCTCATGAAGAACTTCTGAAATTGAGATTTTGGTTTAAAACACTTCTAATTTTTGTTATCCTTTTAAAACACAAGCATTTAAAAACCAGCATGCCACAAGCGGCGTTTTTTCCCCATGATACTACATGACGAGCGCACTCGATGGCGACAGAAAATCGCTTCGAATTTGATGGTCTGACCGGACTGCTTAGCATTTCTGGACTCCAAACCCTTAAAAAACTCATTAGACCCATTATTTGACTGTATATATTTTAGAGAGCAACCTGAATATGCAGATAATTTTAAAAATTACGTTAAACTATAAAATTTCTATTTCTGTATATATATATATTAGTTTAAAATTGAAATAATCTTTCTTAATTTCACTTTTATATTAATAAGTATATGATTTATAATATTTTCATTATAAAATATTTATTACCCAAAAATATACCTCAAAATAGAATCTCTTTCAATATTAAATATAAAGTTCTCTTAATTTTAAAAGATGCCTTTAACAAATAAATTTTAAGATTTTGATACTACTTTCATTAGTTATGGGATTTGCCTTTGATACAATATATAAAATTTATAAATATTTATTGGCAAAAATATATATTAATTCAAATCTTTTGGAAAAATAGAATAACTTCTGTTTTAACTTTGAATATTTCTATATAAGGATTTTATTTTTATATGAATCTTCAGAAACTTCTTTGTTAATTGTAAATGTTAGCACCCTGGAAAGATTTTCCTTTTGCTACTATTTCTAATTATCAATATTTTTTAATTTTACATTCTTTTAGTATATATAAGATATCCATATAATTAATTACATAACACAAATTTTCACTGTTTTTTCAATGTTGAAACATTTAGTTTACAACATTTACTTTATAGTGATTCACATCTTTTGGTGAGCATTTTCAAATTTTATTTGGCTTTTACAAATAATTTATGTTTTTAGATAGATGAATTTAAGGATTTTCAAACTCTCAAATGACATCTATCTTTATACATTTCTGCTAGATTCCTGTGGGATTTGATTTTTTTTCTAGATAATATGCAATACTCTTTAGTTTTATTGGTGAGCAATGCTGAAAATTTGGGGAGGCCGAGCTGTCAAAAGATTAAACTATTTTAATTCATGGCTTTCACTTCAGTTGTAATAGATTTTAATAATTCTGTAATTCTTTCAAGTAAAATGCAAAAATGACAGATACTTCAGTTCTGGAACAAACAGTCACAAAATTTTCTATATGATGTGGATAGGTGGCTGGCCAAAATTCCGTGCCTGAGAGGCAAACTGAAACTTCCGTCAATCTTGCACTGCAATGACGCTATCGTATGGGGAATGGGGTGCGTTTCAGAGAGATTAGCTTCTGCCTTTTTTTATGTTACGAGGCCTCTGACATGCTTATCTGTATGGAGATCAGCCTCTTCCCTCCAGTCAAGGCAGCACAATCATCTAATTGATATGGGCTGTTAGGAACCGCAAATACACGTGAGAGAGTAGTTGTACTGCAACTTAAACGGACAGTCGTTTCTTCACACTTTGGCCCGGTTATATATGCAGAGAGGTCGCCATTACTTTATCTATATCTGTATTTGTCTAGAGTAAGCTTAAGGAACAGGTAAATTTGTTTACTGCTAGTAAGTGTTTAAAGATAGCAACTACGACTCCATAGCTTATTGCTGTGTGCCGGTTTATACAGAAACATTAGGATGGAGGTTGAAGGTGTCTCATTCTCTTCTGAAGTTGCACCGCTTGGATCTACCAAGCAACTTATCCTAGGAGGAGCAGGTATCCCTCGTCTGCTAAGAAACTGCTTCTTCATTGTTTTCTCCAGTTACATTCATTGGATGATTGCATGCCGTATGCTGTTATAACTTTGAGCTATAAAAGTCCAACATCACAGTCCATGACAATAGATAGTATGATTTAGAAGTGTTGAAAGAAAATAATGGTTGCAGGTTGATTTTAAGAACACTGAGATAGATAATTATGTAAAGGAAAAGGTAATGCCTCTTTTAGGCCTAGAGTGCTCTTCATCTGATACAATTGGTGTATTATGTGTTATAGTAGTTGTTTTAAGACTTTTCTTTGCGGGCCCCATTAGATATTTGATTTTCTTTATAAAACTCTCGTTTAAGCACACAAACTCATAACTTCAATACTTATCAGGTCGGCCGCCCGCTCAGACATATTATTCATGCAGTGTTTTAGATTCACAGTGACGGATCCAAATCTACTTACAAGTGCACATAAATTATGCTCCCAGGGAAAAACATTAACTTTTCATTGTCATAACTCTTGTCCAGCACCCAGTTCCGCTCAGACATGTTTACCAGAAGTCATGCAGTTTTTTAGGTCCATAGAGTCTAGCTGCTGGGCATTACCAAGTTCCGAGTCTACTTGAACAAGTGCACACGACTCTAATCTTGGGGTTGTGCTTATAAAAATAGATTTTTTTTCTTAATTAAGATGAACTCGAATCCACAAACATTTAGCTCTGAATTCTGAGTTATCCTACGAGAGAGAAGGATAAGGTAGCTTATAGTGTGTGAGAGGACACCCACATCCAGCTCTACTCTAACTAGAGGTACATTAACTTACACCCTACGAATACCCAGGGAAAAACAATGAAATCATCGCGCTACCGTTTAATGCCCATTCAGACATGTATAAAGATAATCGTGCGTTAAATATTAGCTTAATCGATTTGTGATTACAGGTGTTAGAGGGCTGGAGATAAACGGCGTATTTACCGTATTTACAGCGATCGGCATTTATCTGGAGCAGGACATCATTCCCTACCTTGCTGTCAAATGGAAAAACAAGACGGCAGAGGAGTTGGTCAATGCCGAGGGTTTCTTCATGGACATTGTTACTTGTAAGTTATCGGGTCCCAGATAAGTTGTTTTTGGAGATTAGTGTGCGAAGAAATAGATGATAAAGCCTGGGAAATGTGCAGGCCCCTACGAGAAATTCACTAGAGTGACCCTCATCAAACCGCTTTCCGGAAATCAGTACTCTGAAAAGGTGTCCGAGGGCTGCAAGGCCGCATGGGAAGCTGCTAGAATATATGGTGAAGCAGAAGCCCAGGCGCTTGAAAAGTTTAAGGCCGTTTTCAAGGACCAGAATTTTCCGCCTGGTTCTTCTATTCAATTTACCAGTTCTGCGATCGGCCTTGTGGTATGTTTTATTAATCTTTGGCTTTTTGTTTGTTTCTTTCATCCCATTATCATATTGGAAAATACCCCCCTTGTATTTTTTAATTGGGTGACAATGCAGGGGTCCTTAAGCCCTTTGTATAAGTATTTGCCACTTCAGATCCGGCTTTAATGAATTGAGACGATGTTTATGGGCAGATTGCATTCTCCAAAGATAGTTCGATCCCTGACAAAGCTGCAGCTGTGATAGAGAGCGGTGTGCTGGCCCAAGGAATTCTAGCCTCCATTATAGGGAAAAGTGGTGTATCTCCTGCCGCTAAAGCTTCATTTGCGGAACGAATGTCTAAATTGGTATGTTGGGGAATTGTGCAGTTATGATCTTACTGGATCTGATTCTTTTCTGTGACTAAGAATGCAATTTAACAGTATTTTCCAGAGGAGGATCGTTTGGCTACTGTGCTTTCTGGAATGGAGGTGGAGGGCGTCTCATTTTGTGCCACAGTTCGGCCCCTGGGCTCCACAAAGGAACTCTTACTTGGAGGAGCTGGTAAGGCTAAATCATTTGTTACATAATTATTTGTTTGTGCTTAAAATCCTGATTGTTTTTATAGAGCTGTTACAACTGAAATTTGATCCTGTCTAAATGATTGCTGAAGTTGTAAGCACAACAAAACAGTTTGAAAAATAATAGTTTAATGGTCAGCAGTAGTAATTTTATACTTTATTCACATATTTTTTCTTTGAAGTACTGTTAATTTGTCGTAGGATTATTTATACCCAGACTAAAATTTAGGAATAACAAGCCAGACATGAAGGAATTGAAGTTAGAATAACTGTATGTGAGAATAGTTTTACAGCCTGAGTTGGCCTGTGTACTCCATGGTGGGGGTCACAGGTTTGAATCCAGATAAAGTTTGAGAAAGCAGTCCCCTTATAAAATGCTTGCAAAAAGGGAATATGGTGTTTTAAATCACATATTGGGCATTTTGGAATGGCAGGATTTCGAGGGGTGGAGATTCAGGGGAAGTTCAAGAAGTTTACAGCAATTGGCATTTACATTGAGAGGTCCATCATCTCTCATCTTGCTCTCACATGGAAAGGGAAGACAGCCGAAGAGTTAAACAACAGTCTGGATTTTGTCATGGACATTGTTACCTGTAAGCCACTAGATTTAACTGACTCTAGTACTGCTACATTTCTGCATTACAAAAGGGTTTTATAATAACAGCTTAATCTTTAACTGTTGGAATACACAGGCCAATATGAAAAGTTTGCCAGGGTATCCTTCATTGCCCCACTATACGGGAGTCAATTCGCAGGGAAGGTGAGCGAGAATTGCCAAGCAGCCTGGGAAGCTGCAGGGATATACGGTGAAGCCGAGGCCAAAGCACTAGAAGAATTTAAAGCAGCATTCAAGGACCAAAATTTTCCTCCTGGTTCTTCCGTCTTCTTTACTTCTTCACCTGCAGGCCTTGAGGTAATTACTCCCGTTTCATTGATATGTTTCCAATTTCTTTTTAGATTTTCAAAGATGTGTGGACATTAAAAGTTGGATGTGGGCAATGCCAGATTGCATTCAGCAAGGATGACTCAGTTCCTGATAAGGCTACAGCGGTGATAGAAAACAAAGCACTTGGGGGAGCAGTGCTTGCCTCCATTATTAAGAAAAAAGGTGTTTCTCCTGGTGCCAAAGCATCTTTAGAAGAACGTCTTTCTCAGCTGTTGTGATGGGAAGTGGTACGAATAAATAGTGGATTCTTAAAATGAGAAAGAATCAACTGGAAACTGTTATTCCAGTGAAGATTATTAGTCCTTTTTAAAATTGGTCTGCAATATATAATTTAATTAGTGTCATGTAGTGGTTAGTATTAGTATTGGTATAGTTTTTATGTTTGAAATAAATAAATAAAAGTTTTATTAGCGTGAATAAAAATAAATGTAAGTTTTGTTTATTATAGTATTTTAGTTTTTTAATTAATTATTTGCTTGACTTAATTCTAATCTTAAATCACATTCTAATCTTAATAATAAATTTTAAACCATTATCCTAACCCTAAACCTATCTTTAATCCTAAATATAGTCGTAACAACAACAATAACTATACACCTAACTTTAAACACTAAATTGTTAACTATAATGGTAACCCAAATCTTTTTCTAATCCTAAGCATAAACTATAATCCTAACCCTAACCCTAATACAAATCCCATCTATAATCTAAATCATAATTGTAACTTTAAATCTAACCTTAAACCCTAAACCTTAATCTAACCCTAACCCTAACCCTAACACTAACACAAACAATAAACTCTAAACCATAATCTTAATCCTAACTCAAGCTATAATATAAAATAAAAATATTTAAATATCCAATCTAGAAATATTAAAATCTTCTAAAAAGTATTTTTATTAATTTAAATATTGAAATTTTATATTGAAATTTTAATATAAATTAATTTGTTATGTATTTTGATTAAAAAAATTAGTTTCTTAATATTCAATTTGAATAATAATAAATAAAAAAAATTGATGAGAGAAATATAATAATATAATATATTATTATAATTTAATACAACCAATTTAAATATATATTAAATCTAATATATTAAACCTTATTTAATATTATATTAAATTATTATAATATAATAATATTATATGATTTTTTTGATGTATTTTAATTAATATATTTATATTATTAATATTAGAAATATTATACTAATATTATTATTTTAATATTATATTGCTATTATATTATTCTTATTATTTTTATATTTATTTTAGAACTTGTATTTAAAGGGATAAAATGTACCTGTGTGTTTTATATTCAAATTTTATTTAAAAATAATATTTATTTAAGGGCATATGTATTTATAAAAAATACTTTTATTTGAGTGTTTTTAGATATATTTTAAAAATACATCTTTATTTTAGTGTTTTTATGTTTTTACATTTTACCTAAAATTTGTATTTTAAATGATATATTTATTAATAAAAGTAATTATGGTTAAATAATATATTAAATTATTATTTATTATTTAACTCATTTTATTGGGGTGGAGGGCCTAGCTCGATTGGCTAAAACATCTTATTGTAGGTAAGAGGTCATGAGGTCTAGTCTCATCTATATAAAATATAGGGAGAGATATGTGATATATTATTAGATTTTTACTTTTATTATTATATGACATTATTATTATATAATATTTTAATTAATTTTTATTTGATTATTATGTTATTATTATATTATAATTATTATATTGTAATTATTATTACGTTATTGTCTTATTATATTATTTTTAATATATTTTCATCATTTGATAATTAAATATATTAAATATAAAAAAAGTATTATTATAATAATATATGAAATTATTATTATCTTATATTTTTATTAAAATATTAAATTATCATTATTCTAATAATTTATTGTAATTATTATTAAATTATATTACCAAATCATAGTTCTAATTGAACCATAAACTTTATTAAATTATTTTTCTAATTGAACACTAATTGTAATTGAACCCTATCTTTAATATAATTATTTTATATTATATTTAAAAATATTGTATAATTATATTTTTTTTGTATTAACAGTAGAATATCAAACCATGACATATTTCTATAATAGTAGATTTTAGATCGCAACACCCAGATTACAATTGCAAATCAAAGTTCATGATAGAGTGTTTAATCTTTACTCTAACTAGACATATACAAAGTAAGTGAGGTTGGGAAAATAAAAACATATTATTGATATAGTTTTAAGCTATACAAAATTTTACATGTATAATATCAATATAGTTTCAAACTATAAAAGATTTTATATGTCATCAGTATATAACATATTAGCATATAAGGTAGCTCCTACTACTATCTTCAGTATCACCTTAGTTGGCCTCCCTCCTAGGTGGCTGAGCATTGGATGTAATCTCCTTTGTGGTTGAGATGGCATCATCATTCCCATGGAGTCTTGCATGATGTGGTTCCTTGGGCCTTTCTGTGCCCCCAACTGCTGCATTGTTGAACACTCTAGAATTCATTCAATGCCCTAAGAAGTGTTTTAGCCTCCTCATGGTTGCGGTGCCATGCACGCCCACACTTCACCTCCTCCCTATTGACCATCACAGTGCCCTCCCTGATCAACCTCATGAATTTGGTCTTGGAAATCTCTATGTGGACTGAGACTTGCAAAGCAACATTGAAAAGAGTGAGTCTTTTTGATGACTCAGTAAGTTCCCTCTTGCAACCTTTGAATTTATCCTCATTCCTTGCTTTCCAAATGTGCCACATGTTTTCAGTGGATAGACAATTCCAGAACAACTTACAATCATTACTCATTTTCTTATCATTTTTTTGATTCGTAAGAGGTAATTATATTAAGTTTCCAAAGAGATTACAATACATTTGCATAACAGACCTTGCAAAATTGTAGAAATTCCCTTTCTGTCTAGCCCAATCAACATTCGATTGACACCACTGATCACATCAACCGTCAAAATTCACCAGACAAAAACATAGACCCTACCCAGAGACCATGGAGGAAAAAAATATATAGACACCAGACTAAACCCATATGGAAAACACACCACCACCCAACAAAATCCATACAAAATATAGTATTTTATAAATAGAAACCTGTAAACCAACCGAACCTCATAGACAGTGGCTAAAAGCTGTTCATCTTGGAAAATTGAGTGAATTCTACCACCCATTCAAAGCCACTAACCTACTCCAATGCTAACGAATTCTTCAGGAAACTGATCCCATACACGACAATTTAGCGGCACCTGACCAAGGCCATGCCTTTAAGTTCCAATAATAGGGGATAAACCTTAATAACCTCTCCTGTCACCTTGACTAGTGGAAGATCTCGGGACTGAGGCACACCATGACCTATGAGAGTCGATTTCATCACCTCCTCCAGGCCACCTAGGAGCTCTTTTTTGAAGAGCTTGCAGACTAGTTCCTTGGCCTTAGCTTTAGGAGTCCTAATGTCCAACACTGACGCCAGGAAATGGGAGATGATATGGGTATTCACTCGAAATGTTTCCCGGTTTTCCAGAAAATCCTTCCTCAAAATCATTTTTATAGCTACCACTGTGTGTGGATCAATCCACAACATAATTCTTTTCAATCGTTGGTCATTGATGATCTTGAAAGCTGTCTACCAAACCTTACAATCAAGCTGAATGGGCATGTTTTGCCCACTGCTCACCACCGCTTCATATGAAATCTTGATAATAAATTTGGAGCAGTCTGCCATGACTACCACGTAGAGGGAACATAAAGCAAATCAAAGATGGCAAGAAAATAAGCCCAATAATCAACTTATAAAGAGCATTCTATGTCAGGCTTGCCAAACTTATCACGTTGTACATCAGCCGTCGTGCCCTGCCAACATTTCTTATCACCTTCCATCTATCCTTGATCATGCATCCTACCTCATCATGACGCCAACTGGGAGGAGGGCCGTATCAACTCCAATTCATCAATCAAGTGAAGCATCATTACTTGTAGTCATCGAAGCCTGTAGGCACATAGCAACATTTAATTTTTTATATTTAAAAGTCTTTTCACTAGCCTAAGGGTTCGAGCAGATTACAGAAAGTTAATCAATATGGGTATTGCTGGTCGCCCAGGAGAAAACCATACCAAATGGGCCAATGTCGATCGCCATGTAGATCCCAACCCACCAAATAGGCTATAAGTAAAGCCATCTGATTACTGACATGTCATTTATATTTGATACTGATAGATGCGGTCTCTCCACATCCTCGTTGTGGAGTGATGCCCCCCCAACCACCCACACTCATTTTCTTGTCAAATTAATCAAAACATCCTTTCAAATTATTTTATCATCTTTATCCCAAATTTTTAAATTATAACAATAGTTTCCATATTTCTTTTGCATGCATCACAGATTTAGGAGTTCTACAGATGCTATAGATATCGACATTAGAATGATTAATCTTAAATGGAATTTTATGCAATAGAATAAGCCATTTAAAATAAGCCTTTTTAGGCTCCATAATATTATGCCAAACAAAAGAGAAAATTTTATGTCACTCTTTATCACCCAAGGAAATACCCCAATAACTATTAACATGCTCAATAATGGATATATTGCAGACAAGTCCTTATAGATCTTGGCTTTGATCTCACAAAGAGCAACCCCTATAATTATATATTTAATAATAATGTTTAATAATATTACATTAAATATTATTATTATTATACATTTAAATTCTATTTAATTATACTATAATAATATTATTATATTATTATTCTTCTTGTATTATTATTAATATTGTATTATATTCATATAATATTATACTATATTTTTAATATATTATTATTAATATTATATTGTATTCTTATTGTATGATATTATATTAATATTCTCTTTTGAAGGCAAATTGCTACTAAGGGGGTAGCTCCCAATATGTTAATTTCAAAAAAAGGTTTACAATTAAGATCCTAGCCACAGAGAGAGAAACAAGAGCCAAATGAATTCCTAGAACCCACAAACTATTCAAGGGAGGGGGAATACACAATATAGGCTTATTACTTTATTTTATTCCTAACCAAACTATCCCACACCATAGTAATAGCCTCGATAAATACTATGTTCTTGAGCGTAGGCATAAGTCTGCCTACTAATGTTCACTTCCTACCATGCAAACAAACATGAGCTAGCTTGTTAAGGGTAGCAGACCATTGCTTTGATGATTTTCTGTAAGAAGCAAGTACTCTTTACATAATATTCTCACTAGAAGAATGAATTGATAACAATGCTCTCTCAAGTACATATAAATCCACAACCTTCTAGCAATGTAGAGCTGAAACTAAGAGCAACATCGATCAAAACCAATGGTTTGGAATCACCGTGAATTATCATATTTGATGTGGTTAGATCGCCATGCACCAAGCCTCCATCATGTAAGTGCCCTGCATCCCAACCAATACCAAGCCATCCCAGATTAGGGAAAATTCGTGTCAATTCTAGTTTGGTGCCTAGTTGGGCAAGGCTACCCATGGCACAATGAATTTTTTATATTAATATTATACTATATTATGTTATATTATTATTATATTATTTTAATATTATATTAAATATTATATTGATATTATTAATATTATATTATTATAGCTTGAATCTTATGTTAAAATTCTTAGATTATTAATTCTTGTTTATCTAGAGATATTAATTGTTTGTTGGATTTTATTTTATCCAAAGGTGAATTTCATTATTTTCGTGGCTATATTATTATTATATTATTATTATTAATATTCATCTCTTTTTGCTCAGTCTTCATCTACCCTATTAGGGTGCTAGCAAGAAGTTGATTCCACTTTTTGGCCAAAAAGTGGAAGTGTTTTCCCTCATTTTTAGAAATTTTCAAATTTGAACTTAAAATTTGAAGCACTTAGAGATGGAATCTTAAAAAAAGTCACTAATCATAAAATGTAGTACTCGGAGTCTAGTTTCAAAACATGTAATTTATTTTAATACCTAGATGATACAAATTGATTTTAAATAGGCATGTCTAAAAACCATTGTTTAAAAGTCACTTTTTTTACTATACCATGCACATGTACATCATCCATATTTTGACCTAAATAATCTTATTTTTCTAAATCATTTTGGAAAAAGATTTGTAACTCACTTAAGCATGCTTTCCATATTTTTTTGTAATATTTTATTGAATATATTTTTTTGTTAATTTTTTATTGGCCATATTTGGTGTTTTGAAAAATTGTTGTGTATGTCACGCATAAGATGACCCGAACTTATCATTTTTTGTTTTTTTTTTAAAATTGAAAAGAATTGTTTGAAGTACGATTTTGTACAATTTTTTTTTCAAAAAATTATTTTAATAAAAAGTTATTAAAATATTAAAAAACCCTGATAATTCAAGTTTATGGACCTGTTTCATCAGAAGTTAATTGAAAAATATAAAAAATAATCCAATTGTAAAAAAAAAGCATATTTCGAATCTACACTATCTCATCTATAATGGATTTTAATTTTTTTCAGAAAATTCTACAAAAAAGGTCTTCAGACATATGCCCAAAGTCACTATTTTCTAGTGACATTGCCAGGACCTTCAACTTGCAGGTCAAACTAGGTCCAAAGCCTAGGTTTAGGTCCCCAACCCTTTTCCTGAACCCATTAACAAAGCAAAAACCCGGCCTCAAATTGAAATTTTACAAAACAGGATCCCGTTTCCTAAATGGGATCCCATTTCCTATTTTGTCTGTTGAAAAGGGATTGGGATCTCGTTTAGTAGACAAGATCCCATTTACTATGGGATCTCATTTACTAAATGGGATCCTAATTTATAGAGCGGGATCTTGTTTATTAAACAGGATCCTGATTTATTTTTGACCATTTTTTTAATTTTTAGTGTCAAACAGGTACACTATCAGACTTGCAACTTGTTTTGTACAACTGACAACGACATATTCACTATTTTCTATCAATTTTTGTCTTGTAGAGGCTCTTCAACTTGGGATTTTATTTCAATTTTAAAAGGATGCATCAGTGGGACACTGTTTGAGTGAAATTTTCTTCAATTGCTACTTGTTTGAAGGAGGAACAAAGAACGAATAATTTCAAGTTTTTGGTCCATTCATTTGTACATAATATTTTTTTAATCATGGGATCACAATGTCATAATAAGAGGAAAAACAGGAAGGTATTGACCCCTAAAGTAATTGAAGCAAAGAGAGAGGAGGCAAAAAGATAAAGAGATAAAAGAATGAGGATTCAATCAATGAATAATGCCGAAGCATCCAATTCCACAACTATTGGAGATAAAAATATTGAGGAGACCATGGATGTAGACGATGCAAATTTTCAAGAGGTGAATATGGAAACTAATATGATTATACAAACTACTCCTGGTATGTCTTCAAATCCCCCTTTCAATTATATGGAGAATGTTTCAATAGGCACAAATCTAGGTAAGTCTTCAAATCCACCTTTGAATGAAATGGAAACAATGCTTATGGGAGATCTAAAAGAAGTTGGATATAACAACGTTGACATCGGTAATATTTGTAGAGTTCAATATTTGAGTCAAATTGTTGTTGAAAATAAAAATGAAAATCGTTTTGTTGTTGAAAATGAAGATAAAAATAGTTTTGTTGGTGAAATGAAAATTCAAAAATCCTTTTATTGAAAATGAAAATGAAAATTGTTTTGTTGATGAAAATGAAAATCATTTTGAAGTTGAAAAATGAAAATGAAAAATCCAAGATGTGATGTTGAAAATAAAAATATTTTTTAAAAAATTGAAAGAGATGTTTTGGGTAATCTTCCCAGTAATATTTCTTGGAGACAAATAAGAACACATTCCAATAGATTATACAAAGAATTATTTTATCATACAAAACTATCATTTCAAATTCAACTAATGATGCAATTAATGAGAATGTGGAAAATGAGAAAAGTAATGAAAAATTTAGGCATTTTGTTAAACCAAGAAGAAAAAGATCACTAAAACATGCTATGTCTATTTGTAACGCTTGGGAGATAAGCAAAAGCATTTTAAATTGTTCAATCCATTTCAAAAGTTTACTTTAAAAAATTATGCCGTTAATAAGAGTTTTCAAAAATAAACTCAATGTAAAAGAATTAAAACAAATTGCATTTTCTGTATATAAAATATAACATTTGCATTTCATTATGATTATGCACATGGCCAAATATATCGATGCATTTTCACATATATTCACCCATACTCTAAAGAGATCAATAAATCAATAAATATTCACATTTGTGTGAGACCAATAACTTCAATAAATAAATTTGTATCAATGTTATATCAAAATCTTAATAACACATCTATTTCAATGTTGCAGTAACAAATGCCAAATACAATTACATTTACAATGGGCTTCACAAGCCATTCCAGTAGGATACTCAAGTACATAAATAGTAAAAATAAAAACTTTGATCCTCCAACTGCCGTGACACCATCAGTCTTCTTGCGAGCTGGGGCCAAGAGTGTGATTTAGGTGCCTTTTCCGCCCAACCATGAAGTACAAGACTTCCCCGGGTTCCTTCCTAACTTGAAGGAATCCTCGGCCCTGCATAAGGAGCCTAGCAACCTGACACAATAAAACAGGAGGGAACTCTCGATGCATGCCTGGTGCCTATATGCATTTCTAATATGAGAAAACATATTTCTTGCAACAGGAGGTGGCAGAGACCAAAATACATATATTTCTAGGCTTTTAAAACAAATCCATCTATTTCAATGGTACAAGTGCTTGGCCAAGCATAAATAAAAACAAGTGGTAGTTTCAGAAAAGGTAAAACTACCGTCTCTGTGGATCCACCTTCGGCATCCTATCCCGGAAGTTACCAAAATACAGTATAATAAAGTGCAAAAATAGAAAGTTGTGCATTTTCCATATATGCTTCATGCATCTCATTGATTCTAAAAGAATTTTCTTCATTTATCCACATTCATAAAAATGTTTTTCAAACTGATTTCCATGCATACTTAGGTTTCAAACGAGAGTTTCAAAACATCTTTTGAGTTCCATTTTATCATGTTGAACAAAAGAATAGGTTGTAAAGTTTCAGTATTAAAATAAAATCTGCTCTTTTCTCAGTAAATTTTCTCTTGTTTAGTAAAGAAATTTGTTTTCACTTCAAGTTACTCTCTTGAATGTTCTTGTTCAAGTTTGGGTTTTTCAAATGAAAAAAATGTATGTACTTCATGATACTTTCAGTGTATGAACACAAGTAGAGGTAATAATTTTCTGTATAAAACAGTGTTCTCAGATTTATGTATATTTCTATATCTTCAAAGTTCAAGCTGATTTGAAAGTGGAATTCCCAATTTGCTACAGGTTTCTGGTTAAAAATAATATACATAAACAGGATAATTCTTTCAGAAAAATAGAGGTTTGCAAATTTGCATTTGAGTTTTCTATTGTATGCTAATATTCAGAAATCTACATCTGTATGTAAGCATAAGACAATGTGACCAAAAGAAGATCACCAATTTGCATGATTCCAAGAGGTACATTTTCATATTTCCAGCTTCAAAGATACTGAGATGTTTATATATTTGTCAGAAATATATCACATTCTGAAGATGGTTTTCCTGTGTAAGTTCACATTTATATATATATATATATATATATTTATACAGCTAAGTATATATATATATATGTTTTAAAGAAAATACAGATTTCATAATTGTTTTCACGTTTTATGGTCGTGCGCACAGAAAAGAGCATTATACAGGGTTCTATACAGATGATAAGCACCCCAAAGGGTGCTGGGAGGCCTTGCCTCTCCCATGGGGAGGGCGCGGGCTGTGAGGAGGCCGCGCCCCCTCCACAGGCCACGGCCTGTGGAGGGCGCGAGCCTCCCCACAGTGCCGTCCCTTCCTTTGGGAAGGGCTGGGGATTAAAATCCCTTCCCCATACATTAAAAACAAATTCTTAAAAACAGAATTCGCCCAGCATTCAACTGCAATTAAATTCATTTCAAAAGAATTTCGAAATAATGTCTGGTAAAGGTTTTCATGCGAAATTTTGAGTATATATATATATATATGCACAGAATGCAAATTCTTGTATATATATATATTCATATATATATAATTTCATATCTTTTCTCTCACAATTTTCTGTACAAAAGAATAGCAAATGAGGGCAGTTTCATGAAATGCAAATTGCAAAAGAATAAAACCCTGTTCTGGAAGAAAGAAATTGGGTATTTTCTCAACAATGTAAACAAATGAAGAGAAGGTTTTTCCCCAGATTTAAAAATAAAACTTGAAGACATTTTCTCAGGCATTTGTAATCATTTTCATAAAATCTTGCATACAAATTCTCCAATTTCATACTAAAATTCAAACTGGTTTAAAAGAAAAGAATGGAAAAACCTGGCAAATTATTCCAGTTGCAGATGTCCAGAATTTCATTCAGTCTCCTTCTCCCTGAGCCCCTGGTTATTTTCTGAATAAGCTTCTCTTCTCTCCACCTTAAAGCCTTATTCCCTTCTTCCGAGAGTCATGCAGACCCCTTTCAAATTGACAGATGGATAATTTTCTTGGCAAATATTACATGCAAAAATAAAGAGATAGCCACTTGCCGAGAACATTGTTGGTTTTAAGAAGAATTTCCCATAACCCAATTTTCTCGGGACTGTTTTTCTATTTAATATTAGTTTCCTCTCTCCTAATTTTGGACTTTGGTTTAAAACATATGCAAATAAAATATTTCCACTTTATTTCAATTTCATAAATAGATAAAATTTAATAAAAAGATTTTCAATTATTTGCACAGAAAGTGGGATAGATTTAATAGAAAAATCATAATCTTTTCAAAACTACAATTGATAATTAATTTATATTTATGTTATTATTTTTATTATTTATTTATTCAAACCATTTATTACCTATTTTGTAAGTAATTCAAAACAATCAAATTGAAACAGACATTGCCTAAATGCAACTATATGATTTTTAGGTGTTGTGTGTGTGACCGAGAGTTCTTCCTCTTTTACCCTATCAGGAAGCTAGCCTTCTTTCCTCAATCACACTCTTGGTCTTCGACCACCTGCAACTCAAGTGCACTCAGGCGTGCAACAATGAAATTGTATTAGTAACCGATATAGAGGTATAAATCAAAGCAATAATTAAATCAATACTTCTATTTTGTTCTATCTTGCATATTTTAAAATAAAATGCGTTCACAATTTCAAAAGTAAATATTTTTTTTTTACATTTCCATACACCAAAGCATTGTATTATATCATATTACTCTAACACACACCATCATTCATATAATAAATCCACACAAAGCCATGGACAAAACAACATCAAAGTCTGAGACGTGACACTATTACTTGCTAGTGCCATTGAGTCAATTGGAAAGAATAGTCAATCTAAAGATACGAATGTAGCAAGATAACCTATAACAACTGCTATAGTTAATAAAGCAACTTTGAATAAAAGAATGGTAAGCAATATTAGTGAAATTATAAAAATACATCCTAAAACATTGGTAAGAGTGAAAAAGAGAAGAGAAAGTATAGAAAATGATCCAATCAACCAATGTTGGAGTTTTAGTGGTTGACTCTTGAGATCTGACATGAAATTGAATGTTGAAATCAAATATTTGATTGAAAAATATTGACATGATAATACTAGGGTATCATCTAATGATAGAGATGTTTTAAAATTAAGAGTGGGGTCCAAAGTTTGTGATCCTCATCCAAAACACCTACTAGATACAACACAAACAAAATTTTATAAAAAAAATTGTGGTGATTAGTGTTACCTGGTAATATTAGAATAAGTCAAAGATCTTTTGAAAAATGTAAACCTTGGTATGTAAAGAATCTTAATAAGCAACAAATATCTTGTTGTTGTAAAATGCATGTTCAATTTTGTTATTATTATGATGTGTTTCGATATATACGTTGTACTTTACATACTAACATGATTATGCAGGAATGTGGTATTAATATGCCACATGAAATAATAAAGAAGTTTATATCAAGTTTATTTTGTGAAGGATCTAATGGGAAATTATTTTATTTAAGTTCACGTATTTCTGGACAATGCACTAGTTGTGGCAATCTTTCTTTCTTAAGAGTTTGTATGCATGAAAGTGTTGAAATTGATTTTGGACAACAATTAGTGGATGCTAAAAGATTTAAGAATGTTGACTATTCTTTAAAAGAAAAAAAAAATTGGAAAGCGTTGTGATTTAATTATAGAAAAAGTTAGTGTACATGCATTCATATTAGAATTTAAGAGTAAGATTGTACCAAAATATCAAAATATTTTAAGCACTCTCAACATGCTCAATGTCTTGATGGAAAATTTCTCACATGTAGAAACACATTTACAATTGGTGTACTATACTATCAGTGGTCGATTTTGTAGAAAACTATACTCTAGATCTGTAAGAGGAAATCCAATCACAATATTACAATTCAGTGCAGGCGGATATGTTTGTTCATATTGTTTATAGACATGCAGATGATAACATAGAGGATGATAGAAAAGTTTTGAGGGACTATCATTTCTATTTGAGTGACAACCAATTACACTTGTTAGAGTTTGTTCAATTCCGTTTCAATACATTTTATACAAATTTAAGAGAAAGAGGAATCTAGATGACAAAACATCTCATATGGTCAGATAATTGTACGGGGCAGTTTAAGAATGGTCAAATTTTCTATTGGTTAAGTAGGGTTCACAAGGAACATAATGTCCAACATATGTGGAGTTTTTTTGAAGCTGGACATGGTAAAGGAGAACATGATGGAGTTGGTGTATGTGTTAAAATAATTCTTGCTAGAAAGCAATTAAAATTTGAGGATATAGTAAAATTTAAAAATGCACGTGGGATTGTAGATTGGTGCAATACAAGATTATCTACATCTGGATCAAACTAGTACTCTATAGTTTGTCGATTCTTTTGGTTGGTTGAAGAAGAGAAAATTATACCTAGACTTGATTGCGAGGCAATTAGTGGATCTACTAAATGGCATTCTTTTAAGAGTTCAAATGGAAGCACATGGACTATCTGGACAAGGGAGCTTGCATGTTTTTGTCAATTTTGCATTTCAGGAGATTGGAAATCATGTGAGAATACAAAATGGGTTGAAGAGTGGAAGCAAAGATCATTGACACCTGCACAAGTACACGATCAATATGAAATGACAATTGAAGACAATGATCAAGTGTTTGCATCACGATTATGATTGTGAAGGTAATTTAATTCAATTTATTACTATTTTGTAGTTCTTTTATTTATTTATATACATATGAATGCATGTATGTAGATTGGTCAAATTATATGGACATGTGCAAGTTATTGAATCAAATTTTGTTTGCAGGGCATGTGTATGTTGTTGCATCTGAGGACTATGTTAATGAGAATGCTAGTATTTCAGATGAAGATTCAGAGTATGAAGATCTAGATAATAATGAATGCTTGTTCTTGGTGATTAAAGAAGAACCTACTTCTACTAATTCAGAAAAAAAGTCAAAAGAAAGTCCTCCAAAGAAGAAGGAGAAGGAGAAGGAGAAAAATGAAGGTATAGTTATCTCTACCCTACATGCTAAATAGGAAAATAATTTTTGGGTAGTTGATAGTGGTTGCTCACATCACATGACTGGTGACAAGAGTAAGTTTGTGAAACTTGAAAAATATGATGGAGGTCTGGTTATGTTTGGAGATGATACTGGTGATAAAATCTGTGGGATAGGTTTAGTAATTTTTGATGGCAAGCATTATACTGACAATGTCTACTATGTTAAGGGTTTAAGGAATAATATGTTAAGTGTTGGTCAAATGTACAAAAAGGGATATGATCTTGTGTTTAAGGATAAGAAGTGTGAGATTTAGAAAGGATCTAGAACATTGATTTCTATAGGAAAGAAATATGAAGGGAATATTTATCAGTTTAAAGGTGTTGATGTAGGATGTTTTATGAATAAGATAAATGACAGCTGGTTATGACACAAGAGAATGTGTCACATGAATTTTGATAACTTGGCAAGGATTAGTACTATTCAGGTTGTGAGAGATCTACTGAGAATTGCAAATCCTGTAAATGCTATCTACAAAAATTTCTAGTTCAAGAAGTAGACAAGAAATCATTACAGATCAAGAGAACAATCTACTATTGGATTATTGGATTTGGTTCATACAGATCTTTGTGGTCCCATGAGAGTGCAAAGTCTACTTGGTGAAAGGTACTTTATGCTTTTAATTGATGCTTATTCTAGATATACATGGGTTACATTTTTAAGAGAAAAATTAGAAGCATTAGATAGATTTAAGGCATTCAAGGCTATGGTTGAAAATGAAGTGAATTTAAAGATAAAATGCTCGAGATATGAAAGAGGTGGTGAATTTACCTCCCATGAGTTCAATATTTTTTTTGAAGTGCATGGAATAAAGAGACAGTTATCTACTCAGAGAACCCCTCATCAAAATGGAGTTGTTGAAAGGAAAAACATGACAGTTCAAGAAGCTGCTAGGTCAATGATCACTAAAAGCCAGATTACCAGAATTTAACTGGAAAGAAGCTATTCATACTACTGTATATGTATTCAATTGAGTTTAGGAAAGAGAAAATAGTACAAAGAATCCCTATGATCTATGGCATGAAAGAATTCCTACAGTTAAGTATTTCAAGATATTCAAAAGAAAATGCTATATCAGAAGAGATGAGGAAACATTGGGAAAGTTTGATGCAAGAAGTGATGAAGGAATATTTCTTGGATACTCTACTAAAAGAAAGGCATATAGATGTTTCAACAAAATATTGAGGAAGATTGTAGAAAGCTCGAATGTGAAGGTTGATGAAACATTGAATAATTCTATTGATATTGATGGATATGTGTCTGATGAACATGACTATGCAAGAATAGAAGAAATTATGGAAGAAAAAGATAGAGATGAGCAGAAATAAATAATGAAAAAAATGAAAGAGAAGAAGATGCTCCAATGATGTCCCATAGAACACCAAAATATGTACCGAGGAATCATTCAGAAAGTTAGATTATTGGAGACAAGACAAAAGGTGTGTTAACTAGAAGCAAAGCTTGCTGAAAATAAATTTATGTTTATTTTTGAAATTGAGCTGAAGTTAGTAAGTGAAGCATGTGAGGATGAACATTGGAAGGAAGCAATGAAAGAAATTTTGCAGATCGAGAAGAATCAAACTTGGGAATTGGTCCCAAGGCTGGTAATAAAATATCATTGGATCAAAATGGGTATTGAAACAAGTGAATGAGAGCTGGAAAGTTGTCAGAAAAAAATAAAGGCTTGTGTATAAAGGCTACTCACAAGTGGAAGGTATAGATTTTCAACAAAAAATTTCCCGGTAGCAAGAATGGAAGCTATAAGGATGTTCTTAGCATTAGCTGCTTATAAATATTTCAAAGTCTATTAGATGGATGTCAAGTCAACATTTTTGAATGGTGAACTAGATGAAGAGGTCTACATGGAACAACCAAAAGGATTTTAGTTAATAGATCAACTGGGTATGGTGTGCAGATTGAAGAAAGCCTTGCATGGACTGAAGCAAGCTCCTAGAGCCTGGTATGCAAGGCTAGATAAGTATTTGAATCAACAAGGATTTAACAAAGGTATGATAGATAGTAATTTATATTTCAAGACTGAAAATGACAAAATCTTGATTGTAGTTGTATATGTTGATGACATTATCTTTGGAGGAAATGAAAAGATAAGAAAGATGTTTGCGGAAGAGATGCATAATGAATTTGAAATTTCTATGTTTGGTGAAATGAATTTCTTTCTTGGATGTAGATTGGTAGCATGGTTGAGTAAGAAGCAAGATTCAGTCTCTTTGTCTACTGCTGAAGCTGAGTATATTGTCATTGCATCTTGTTGTACACAAGTTTTATGGATGAGATAGACATTGAAAGATATCACAGTGCTACACAATGATCCTATTTCCATCTTCTGTGATAACACAAGTGCAATTAACATTTTGAACAATCCTGTGGTGCACTCGAGAATGAAGCATATATCTATCAGGTATCATTTCATAAGAGAGGTCATGGAGAATGAAGTCAAGCTTGAGTATGTTTCAACAAAGGATCATATTGTAGATATATTTACAAAGGCTCTTCCTAAAGATACTTTTGAGTATATTTGGGATAAGCTAGGGGTTATTTCCCCTCCTTTTACAAACTAAGATGCATTTGGATATGCATCAGTATGGTGGATTCATGATTCTATCTTTTTGGACTGACGTTTTTGGTGGCTACCCCTCAGGGGGAGCATGCATATTTTCTAAGTGTTTTCATTATGAGTATTCTATTTTCATGTCAAAGGAAGTTTCAATGGACATATCTTTTTCCTTTTCCATTGAGGTCAAAGGGGGAGAGAGAAAGCATGTGAAAAAGAAAGAAAGAGAGAGAGAGAGCTTGTGAAAAGGAAAATGAAGTTTTTCAGAAACTTTATGGTGTCTTTGATGGTTTTTCACATCATGTGTTGCTATCAATGACAAAGGGGGAGATTGTTGCAAGAATGGAAAGAGGAATGAAGTGTTGTCATTGATGTCAACCAATTAGTTGGTTATCTACTAGTTGTTGTTGATTGTATATGTTGAGGATATTGAGAAATTGTATTAAAAGAAGGTTGCAGGTATTTAGTTGTTGAGGATGTTGTTTTGGTGCTTGTGAATTGTGTTTCTCTATGTTTTGATTGAGGTTTGGGAGAATTGTTTTTGGTCTGTATTTCTCTTTGTTGAAGTCTTATGGCTTGTGGTTCTAGAATTGTGTTGGGCCCTGGGCCAACCATGTGTTAAGCACTATTTTTGAAGTTGATGAAGCATGTTGGATCTATTATGGGTCCTGGTGAAGAAGGTGTTTGGGTTGCCTTAATTCTAATTCCACCCTAGGATGTTTGGCACCAACCTAATTTGAATTTGAAGTTGGATGGCCGACTTTGTATCTTTTCAAGGTTGGAGATAGTATAAATACAAAATGAGCTAGTGATGAAAATTGTACATAAGAAAAGAAGGAAGATAAGTGAAAGAGCATACATGACTTTGATGCTATTCTTAAAGTGTATGAGTTAGATGTGTGGTTGTTCAGTGCGAAGCTTAATTCTGAGTTTTCAGATGTAGTTTGAGCAAAAGAAGAACTCTATCATTCATGCAAGTTGATCAGTGATTGCAGTGGAATCTTTATTGCATTGGGATTGTTGTCTCTCTGTAACAAGTCTTCTTTGTCTTCTTTGTATCTTTGTGGCATTGAGCCCTCTGGGTTGTAGCCTTGTGGATAGTGAGTCCTTATTTTAGGCAGTGAGCCTTATCTTTGGCAGTGAGCCTTTTTGTAATTGGTTTTGATATTCTCTTATAGTGTGAGTTAATCCTCACTATGGTTTTTCCCTCATTGGGTTTTCCACGTAAATCTAGTGTTATTGTGTTTGTGCATTTGCATTTGCTGGTTAATCACTTAATCAATTTTTGTGTTAGTTTCGGTAATTGAATTTAAGGTTATAATCTGTGGCAATTGATTAAGCACCCTCTCAGTTGTCCTATCCAACAAATGTGCCATATGTCTATTGGGGATTTTCATTTAGGGTTTCAACTTTTCCCTTAAGAATAATTTTTTGTTTCATTTGTTGGGGTTTGGCGTTTTGTGATTGATCATGAGGAACATTGTAATGAGAATAGAAAGAATTTTAGAGTTAAGTCTTAGGGTATGAGTTTGTCAATGTATATGTAATTTTGATAGCAATACTGGAAAAATAATATTGATTGGTGCAAATTCAAGGCCATTTTCTCTCCTATGTATTGGTTTTATAAGCTATGACTAAAATAATCATGGGTTACTTTATTTGTATCCATTGATTTTCAGTGGATGTGTGGTTTTGTTCTTTCTTGTTAATTCAAATAATTAATGTAAGTGCTTGAGTGAAGCTATTGGTTTATGTTAAATTGCGTGCTAGGATTCTGATAAGAAGTGGTGGTTGAGAGATAATGTTGAAATCCTACAATACAGTATCTTCAAAGCTTAGTTGATGTCATGTATGAAATTGTTATCAGGCTGTGTAGGTATTTGAATTGACTCCGTTCCAAGGATGAGGCATTGATCTAAGTGAAGTATTCATGTTACACTTAGTTGGTTAATTCAGCAGCAAATCACAAATTAAAATCAAATTTACTTATCTATCTTAGTATGAATGTGTTTTGAACTTAATGTATTACATCTCTCATGTTTAAATCAGACATTACCATGAAGGTTAGCCAAACCTTTAGGGTAGTATTTCCATTAAACATTTAAAGGAGAATCATATGTTTACATTGTCCTTGGATGCTTTGGCACACAATTATCTATAAGTGCATTGTTGGGATCACCCTCCCAGGTTTCATAGAGCCTGTAGTGTAGGGGAGAAAGGGTTTAATTCAATCTCCCATTTGTTGGCCAATTCTCTCCTTGAATCTGACCATTAGGCCTAGCAACCCTTTAGGATTCAAGTTGATAGAAGATTTGGGCACCAAAGTGGGGCATGTAAATTTTGATAACTTGGTGAAGGTAAGTTCAAGAGGTTTGGTAAGATACATACCTAAGATAACTAAGCCTGAAAAATACCATTTGCAAAGAATGTCAGTAGGGATTCAAGCAAACAAAGGCTAAATTTCAAACAAAATAATATTCAACCACTAATCCTTTACAATTAGTTCATACTGATTTGTGTGGTCCCACAAGGACAAGAGGGCTGAAAGGTGAAAGATACTTCATTTTTCTGATTGATGACTATACAAGAATTACATGTGTAATGTTTCTAAAAGATAAGTCACAAGAATTTGAGAGATTTAGGATATTTAGAAAGATGGTTGAGAAGGAAATTGGCAAAAGACTCAAATGCTTAAGATCAAATAGAGGAGAGTTCACATCAAGTGAATTAGTTGAGTATTGTTAGACACATGGAATTAAAATACAATAATCAACACCAAGAACTCCATAACAAAATGGAGTAGTTGAGAGAAAGAACAAAGTGGTCAAGGATATGGCTAGAACAATGCTAAATGAGGCCAAGTTAGCAAACATGTTTTAGAGAGAAGCAATTCCCAATGTAGTTTATATTTAGAATAGAGTTCAAATAAGGGTAAATAGTGACAAGACCCTGTATGAACTATGATTTGGTAAGCATGCATTTGTTAAATATTTCAAAGTATTTGGAAGTAAATGCTACATCAAAGGAGAATATGAAAACTTGGTGATCTTTGAATCTAGATGTGATGAAGGAATATTTCTAGGATATTCCACCCAAAGAAAAGGTTACAAGTGTTACAAGAAAAGGGTGCACAAGATTGTAGAAAGCATAAATGTCAAGATTCATGATGATATAAAGTATGTCAAATCTAATAGAAATGAGTTTGAGAATGAATCAAATTGTGAGGAAGAAGCAGTAAATGAAAACGAAGAACAAAAGGAGGAGAATGAAAGAGCACTTGCAAAAAATTTGCAAGAAGATCATCTTGTAGATCAGATTATTGGTGATAAAAATGTTCATGTGTTCAAACAAGGAGAAGACTTGCAAAGAACAATGAACAAGTAAATTTTTCTCTCCTATCACAAATTGAGCTTAAAAGCTATATTGAGACCAACAAGGATGAGAGTTGGATAAAGGCCATGGAAGAGTAGTTGAATTAGATTGAAAAGAATAAAACATGGGAATTGGTTCCTATACCCCCAAGAAAAAATGTAATAGGCACCAAATGGGTGTTTAGAAGCAAGCTCAATGAAGATGGAGCTGTAGTAAGGAATAAGGAAATATTGGTGTGAAAGGGGCATGCACAAGTTGAAGGCATAGAATTTGAAGAAACATTTGCACCTATTGCAAGATTAGAATCCATAAGAATGTTTCTTTCATTTTAAGTTCACGAAGGATTTAAGGCATATCAGATGGATGTAAAATATTCTTTTCTAAATAGAAAACTAAAAGAGGAAGTCTAAACAAAACAAACAAAAAGTTTTTAGATTTCAGATGATGATGATTATGAATGTAGATTGAGGGTGTTGTATGGTATGAAGCAAGCACCTAGAGCATGGTATTGAAGGTTAGAACATTATCTTCAACAACAAGGATTCAAAAATGGGTGTGTGGATAACAATTTGTACTTCAAATTTGAAGGTGAGAACATGATTATTTTTTTTGTATACGTGGATGACATTATATTTGGTGGTAGAAATGATAAAATGTGCAAAGTGTTTGCTACAAAATATGAAATGAATTTGAGATTTCAATGCTAGGAGAATTATCATTTTACCTTGGTTTACAAATTGTACAAAATGATGATGGGATATTTATATCTCAAACTAAATATTCTAAGGAGATGCTTAAGAAAGTTGGTATGGAGGATAATAGACTAGTTAGTACCCGATGATAACTGGATGTAAGTTGAGAAAATGAGATGGGTCCCCAAATAAAAATTGGATAATGTATAGGTCAATGATTGGAAGCTTATTGTACTTAACTACATCAAGGCTAGATATAATGTAAGCAATGTGCATGGTGGAAAGATTTTAGGAAGCTCCCAAAGAATATCATGTCAACACAGTAAAAAAAATCTTTAGATATATCAAAAGCATAGTTGACTATGGGCTGTGGTACCCCAAGAGCAAATATTTCACTTTAACAAAATATATAGATTTTGATTGGGTTGGAAGTGCAGATGATAGAAGAAGCACAAGTGGTGGAGCATTATTTTTGGGACACAAAATTGTTTCTTGGATGATCAAGAAGCAAGAGTTAGTTACCCTTTCTACATTTCAAGTAGAGTATGTCATAGCAGCAACATGTTGTACTTAGGTTTTATGGATGAAACAGATTCTCAAGGACATTAAGGTTGAGTACAAAAAGCCCATCTCTATTCTTTGTGATAATTCAAGTGAAATAAATATCTCAAAGAATCTAGTGAGGAAATCTAGAAAAAAGCATATATCAATCATCACTTCATTAGAGAGAAGATTGCAAACAAGGAAGTTAGCATGGAATATGTGCCAACCAAAGAACAAGTAGCTGACATGTTTACAAGCCTCTTCCCAAGGAACAATTTGAATGTTTGACATAGAAATTGGAAGTAATTGCTCCCACATCATATCTCTAAATCTTATTGATAAGGCATGGATCCAGGGGGAGCATCATAGCTATCACATTCATCCATGGAAAAGAGGAAATAGATCAAGTCAGGTAAACATGGTTTTACAAATTTCTAACGACTTGATGGTTGCATAATCAAAATCCCCCATTTCTCTTTAAATTTATTGTCCAAGGGGGAGAATATACTAAGGGGGAGACAACCAATGAGACCCTTTTCCATTAATGTCAAAGGGGGAGAGAATTCTAAAATGTTGAAGAGGGAGCTAGAGTGAAATGTGCAAATTATCATGTAATGGAGCAAGGGGGAGCTGCCATGTATGTTCATCCTTAAGTTGTTTTAATTGGTATAGAGCATGAACTACAAAATATGAAATTGGTATCAAACCATTTGTGTTGGGTTCAGAGCAGTTTGAGCATTTTGTTTTGTCATCAATGACAAAGGGGGAGATTGTTGGCATATTTTTGTCATTGATGTCAAAAGGGGATATCTGAGTGATATCCTATAAGGGATATTGTTGGAATGATGTCTTTGTTGTTATGAAGATTAGACAATCATAATTTGGAAGTCATGGAGGGTTTTGATGGAGTAAAGTGCATATCTTGAAATTGTTGCAATGTTGCACAAAATGTTGCAAAGCTATCACAATGTTGCACATGTTGCTTCTAGATGCTCGAGGTAAAATCAAAGTGCAAATTTGATATGGGTTTTTTGAGAGATTCTAAAAAATATGGTTTGCAGGTCCAAAAGATGTATCATAAGTTCAGAATTGAATTATTTGTGTTCTCAATCAGAATTAGGGTCTGTTGATAAACCCTAAAGGTTTATAGTCATGGCAGGTGAATAAATGTTATATTTTATGTTGACTATTTATGGGTAGTTATAGGCTTCTTAATTCATCACTTAAGCCATCAAGTTTGTTGTGTGACTGACCCCTTTACCTAGCACTCCTAGTTGATGGTGTTAGTGTATATCAGGACCATCTTTCACATTGTGCATTGGAGTGTTTGATATCAAGGTGTTTGCTCGATATATGATAAATAGTTGAGATCAAGTGAAGGGTGATTTGGTGACCATTGAGTTACTACTTCACATTGCTGTTGTGAAGTAGATGGAAGGAAGCCATTATGCGATATGTGACAAAGTTGATCAATGGTTAAGATCAAGGCATGGAGGATCTAATGGCTATCACGTGATGTCTTTGCATCACGTTTAGGTGGTTTGCTCAGCAAGTGCTTTCAATGATATGTGATGAAAGTGGATAGTGATATAAGTAGTGGAAAGATGGAAGTTGTCTACTATCTCATAGAAGATTTTGTGGGTCTGTGTTTGGCTCTATGATATGGCAGGCTTGTGACACGTATGCCTCAAGGACAGGTGTCAACAGGAGAGTGCATCACATGTGTTTTTCACATCACTGTTGTGAAGTAGAACAAAGGGAAGCTTTATGCGATGAGCGATGAATGTCAAGAGTTAGTGGAGTATGATGTTAGCCCATGGACAGATGGCATGATACTATTGCATTTCTCATGATATTGACATCACAGTTGTGAATAACACTATGCCAAGCCAAAATGTGATACACTGAAGGGTAGCAATGGAGACATTGGTGGGTCAACATTTCAGAACTATGGTGAAGTGATAAGGTGAACAAGTGTCCCATAGGATAGGTGGAAACAAATGATTTCATCACAACTCTTATTCACATTGTTGTTGTGAATAAGGTAGTGCTTGGTATAACTACAATACACAATGGAAAATGATCAACGAAAAAAATTAAAAGGAATTCATCTGTTGGTCATGTTTTAAAGTTATAGCAATAAATGGAGAATGATCCTAATCATGGCATGAAAACAACAAATCAATTGCTCAAATTCAAAGTTAATGATTTCTATACATGAATTTAATTGGTCCAACTGCACCAACAACCAATATAAATGAAGATTTGATTAGGAACTCAGTGACACAAACTACAGACAATGGAGAAAATCATATTAGATTGCATAATCAGGAAAAATAATTAAATGAATACTAGGTTTAAGGTTCTGAACATTGCCATGTTTGGTAAATACAACGAATCAAAATTGATTGTGCATGGCTCGAGGCAATCATTGAAAGAAGAAAAAGAATACAAAAGAAGAAAAATCAATTTTTCCAGTGGATATGTTGCAATGAGAATTAAGAGAGAAAATAGTGCATGTTACAAAGTGTATCCTGAGCTTTGTGAGGTGGACAAAGAATGCACTAAAAATAAAAAGGAGAGAGAGCTGTAGAGTGTGTATCATGGTCCTTTGTGGTAGATAGAGAATACACTAATTAGATAAGGGAAGGTGTAGATCAGAATAGAGAGATGCAAAGAAATAAAAGTTTGTTGTAGAGGCAATAGAGAAGAGTTGAGCAGTTGCAAACTAGGTTGCAACATTGAACCGAGTTCAAGTGAAAAAATTGTATTAACTTGCATTGTAAGTTTGATTGGTGCGTACTGTCAAATATCTAGGTAGGTGCTTAGATTAGGGAGTTGGCGCTTCCTTGGGGTCGGTGCTCCTAAAACTAGGGGATTGGTGTGTCCTTAGGGTTGGTGTCCTTAAACTTTGTAATATAACATTTGGTTGTGAGGTTGGATTAGGAGAGTAGATCCTAACAATATTTCTCACCATGGTTTTTCCCATCTTGGGTTTTCCATGTACATCTTGTGTTATGAGATATTATGTGTGTGCTTAATTCTATTCAAGTTATATTTTGATCTACATAAAAGTTTAAAGGGATAATTTTTAATTGATCTACTGATTCACCCCCCTCTCAGTAGATTGTTGTGTTCCAACAATCTTCCCTTGCAAGTTTACGAGATGCAGATAGGTTCGCAATATGATACTCTTCATGTCCTAGGTACTGAATTTGGACTTTACCTTCAAGGAGGGGAATAGATGGGGTGGATGATCCAACTAGAGAAGATGGATCAATGTAATGTGATGAGGTGGAGGATAAAGCTTCTCGATTAATAGGCACTTGATGTTCAAAGGTCCCTTTTAGATTACTGCAATATTGGAAGTGACCAGGATCACTTGGTATAGTGATTTTGATGTTGTTATGGGGAAACTTAAGTAATTGATGGTATGTGGAAGGTACGGCCCTCATGGTATGAATCCATGGGTGACCAAGGAGGAGATTATATGGGAAGTCCAGATCCAAGACTTGGAATATTGTGTTTTGTATAATGGGCCCAACTCTTACAAGAAGTGTGATTATACCCTTGGATGAGCACTCAACGTCATCATAAGCATTGATAATTATTTTCTTAGATTCATCTATACAAGCTTAAGAGAATCCCAATGTTGTGACCAATTTTAAAGTGCATATATTTAGACTTGCTCCATCATCTAACTAGACTCTTTTGATTTTGTGTTTATTAATGTATACCTCAAGGTGCAATGGATCATTATGATTTAGTTTATGTGTGGAAATATATTGGTCAGAAAGTGTGACATGATGGGTTGTAGCTAAGTATCCCACCATGGACTAGAATTGTTTGACATTTAGGTCAGCGGGAACAAATGTTTCTTGCAAAATTTTTCAAGAATGGCCTTATGCTCAGGGGATATGCGAAGCAACTCAAGAATGGATATTTATGCAGGAGTCTTCCCTAGATGGTCAAGATGGTTAAATTGACTTTTCGGTTGTGGTTTAGAAGTGGCCCCTTGCAAGGTCACTTTAGCTCTATGAGTGGTAATGAAACATTCCAAATTTTTATTGATGGTAATGGTAGCGACATGGTTATCAAATGCTTGAATGTGATCAATGCTTTAGTCATGTGAGACATTGGTATAATTGGCATTGTTATTGGTATTATTCCTTGAATCAGAGGCTTTTCCCTTTCCATGTTCTTCTAGGGGAGTCTTGAATATGGTATGCTCGACATTTTTTTTACCTCATCCCAATTTGTAAGGAAACTAAAAGTTGGATGTATAGATATTTCCCCCAAAAAGTTGATCCTAACAGTTGTGTTTGAAGCTACAGATGCAGTGCAGGGCTAGTCAATTGCAGTGTAGGACCGGTCAATTGCAAAGCACAAGAAAAGGTGGGTTTTATGACTTCCTAAACTTTCTAACAATTGTGGTGTACTGTCCGACGATTGCAGTGTTCTAGTAAATAGTTGTGGTGTTACACTTTTTATCCCTAATTTGATTATAAATGAACATAGAAATCATCGTAATAAAGAAATAAACCTCCATTCCTATGCCATGGTTGAATCACCTGCATTGCTCTTCCCTATCTTACTTTATTTGTTCTCAAATTTGAATTATGCAATATACACAATGATCTTGATGTTGACAATTGATAGCTTGATCTCTTGATAGCAAAATTTTAAATATTGTGGTTAACCTTGAAATGAAGATGATGGCTTGCTTTTATAGAAATCCCAATTCAAATAAGGGCTAGGATTAAGAGAAGATATATGGTGATCAATGGACAAGGTTGATTGAGACAAGGATAGGGATGTATGGACAAATACTCAATAAAGTGGTTGAGATTTAGGGCTTAGCTAGGCAAAGGATAAATTAAATATTAAGAAACATTATTTAATTTAGAGAAGGGTGAGATGAATAATTAAATAATAAAAATATTAATTAATTGTAGAAGAAAAGGTGAAATGCTAATTATTAAATAATTAAAATAATTATTTAATAGAGAGTGGATGAAAATGACAAATAATTAAATAATAAAAACCATTATTTATTTATAAGAGACAGGGAAATGATAAAATAATTAAATAAATATAATTTATTTAATTATGGAGGGAAAAAGTTGAGGAATAATTAAATAATTAAAATAATTATAATTATAGAGGAAAATAGAAATAAATAATTAAATAAATAAAATTTATTTAATTATAGATAGAAAAGGATAAGTTAGTGATGCAATTTAAATAAAATTGATATTTATTTAAATTAATCAAAGAAGAATAAGGTAAAGCGAATTAATTAAATAATTAAGAATTATTTAATTAATAGAGGAATTATGACCTTAGCGAATAATTAGATAATTAAAATTACTTAATTAAGCTAGGAAGAAGACAAATTAATGATAAAATGTTGTTTGTAGGCTGAGATATTTTTCAATGTCTATAGCGATGATCAGAGATCTCGATTAGGGATAATTGACACAATGTGTGTCCAGTTTGGATCTCAATGGAAAAACAAGATTATGAGTAGTTCCCTACATCTTATTCGAAGCCCATTAATCCCCTAAAAAGTACTTTTTGAGGTAGAGATATGTAACCCAAATTAGGTGAGTGGGTCACAAAAATCTAGGATAGATGAGAAGGCCACCCTATTAGGGTCCAGTTGTGGTTCCATGTTGGAGGGAGGTAACACCTCAAGAGGATTCAAGTTCAGTAAGAACCTGATCCTAAATTTGTTGGTTGTTGAGTGAATTATATCCTATGTGTGTTTTAGATTATCTGATTTACATGATGCCAGAACCTTGCTTACAATAGATGTTAAATCTGTTGAGCAACCAAGAGGCCCAAAAAAGGTTGGGTTGTGTGCCTATATATAGGGTGCACCACATGATTAGGTAATGTAGCCGTATTGTTAAGGGAACTAGGTAATATTATTTCCTAAGGTATCTTGGGCATTATCTCTAGTTCCTATAGATTTTCCAAAAACAAATTGAGAAAATTGGTTTCAGTGGCCTGCTATCCCTATTGAGGATAATTAACACTAATTTGATTGGTACTAAACTAGATCATTTGAGTCTTAGTGACATACCTTTATATTCCTTTCTATAGGATGTTATTTTGTAGTATTAAACTTACTTGGTGCTTCTCCTCTAGGCTAGTCGTGTGTCCTTAGCTATAGTTTAATTGATCCTTTATCAACATTCCTTCCAACCTATCCCATTTCTTTGGATCTGGTTCCAAGATAATTTATTTGTCTTGATGTACACCTATATTGGCTAATAAATCCACCACCTTGTTTGCTTCTCTGTATACATGTGTAATTGTATAATCCTCTATATTTTCTAGTAGATCTCATGTCTTCATAACCCAGCTTCTTAGCTTCAAGTTTGGAGTATCTTTTTTTGATACTGCTTGAATGCATAAGAGTGAATCCGCTTCTATTTCCACTTTTTTTATATTCTTTTCTTGGAACAACCATAGCCCTAATGCTAAGGCTTCCATTTCCACTTCATTGTTGGTTGCTATGCCAATTTTCCTGGATAGGGCCTAGATGTACTATCCTTGGTTATTCCTCATAATACACCCTACCCCGGGTGGTCCAAGGTTACCTTTTGTTGATCCATCAAAGTTTAGTTTATCGTTCTTGAGCTGGACACTTCCATCTAGCCTCTCTTCTACTTTTTTCCTTGTCTTTGAAACATCCCTATGATCTTTTTAGCCTGATCCACATTTTCTGCAAATCCTCATCCCATTTTTTGAATTTGGTGCATGTTTTTATTATATTCTTTGCATTAAGCAATTCACATATTCCATCTTCTATTTTTTTTATCACTTTATTGTCATCCATAGTTTTTTCTTGAATTTTTTTGTGATTTCTTTCTTTCCAAATATGCCATGTAATCATCAAAGGAGCAACCACCCATAAATCTACCCATAATGTGTCTTTCTTCCCCTTTGACAACTAATTATCCATTCTTTAACATTTTCCTATCTTACTCCATTCCACTCTAGTACATTTTGAATCCAATCCCAACATTTTGATGTGTACGTGCATCCCAAAAGTAAGTGGTTGATTGTTTCACAATCGTTATAACATATTAAGCACCTGTTGGGGCCTTGTATACCAATGTCATATAGTCTTTTAGTTGTGAGTATTCCTTTTTGTAGTGTTGTCCATTGAAAAGCTCCTGCTTTTGGAAAAATCAAGCAAGATGCCAACAAATTTTGGTAGGCCAATTGGGATTTTTTCATAAGACTATTTGAATTTGATATCCCAACTTTATAGAGTATTCCCCAATTTTAGCACAACACCATATTATTTCATCTTCTTCTTCTATCAATATGATTATTTTTTATCCAGTTCTTGTTTCAGTCTAGATTTTTCCTCTATTGGGATTGGATGCCTCTCTACATTGATCCATTCATGCTAGTTGCCATATTTAGGACTATTCAAATTTACGTAATCTCTGACTGTGTGTCCCATTATGTTAGTGATTCGATCCATAAATTCTTTTAACCCTTCAAAATCTCCTAGTGGTTTGTGTCCGTTCTAAGAGTCTGTCTAAAATTTAGCTCGTTTTCCATTGTTCACCTTCCAAGTTAGGTGGTCAATTATAATCTTTCTACTCTCCCATAGGAATTTCCAAATTGTTGATCCTTCGTTAGATGATCCTATTGTGAGAATTATCTTAGGATATGTGTCATATAGATACTTAAGTTGGAATATTTTGCACCATAGGAAGAATGGATATTTGTACATTTTCCATGTTAATTTGGCCCCTAGTGCCAAATTATGCTCCTTCATTTTTCTTAGGCCCACTCCTATATCATTTTTAGGTAGACAAGTTTTATCCCAGTGTAGCAGTGGGATTTTCTTGTCTTCTTTTTCCCTTTCTATAAGATTCTTTTTAGGAGACTTTCTAAATTGGCCTCAATCTTGTGTGTAGTCTAAAAACAAGACATTACGTATATTGGGACTGCTAAGAGAGCATATTTGATCATTAGAATCCTTCCAGCTAGCGTTAGCCACTTATTTTTTTAGGTAGTAGATTTGTGTCTACATTTTTCCAAAAGATCCATCTAGAGCTATGAACAACATGCTCCTAAAAATAATGGTGCACCTAAATACTTGGCTAGAGTAGATGCTATTGTGAATCCAAGATGATTTGCTATTCTTTTCTATGTTGTCTTTTTGGTGTTGAAAATAGAATTGAGGACTTTTCCTTATTCACCAATTGTACTGAATACATAGTGTACTCTTCTAGTGCTTCTTTTATTACTATTGTCTCTCACATATTAGCTTCTCCAAATAAAATTGTGTCATCATAAAACTTTGTGTGTTATTGGATTCAATCCTTTCCATATGTTATTTTCTCTTTTTAGCTTAAAAGATATTCCCATTACCTCTGGACCATGATAATGAAAATGAATGGAGACAATGGACCCCCTTTTCTGAGCCTATTTGTAGCTGAGAAGAAGCCGCATATACCATTCACATTTAGTGAGTATCTTACCATTGTTATGAAATGCTGTATTAGTGTTGTGTAATGTTTATCAAATATGAATCTTTTAAGAACCTCTAATAAAAAGTTCCATTTTACCCTATTGTTGGCCTTGCTTTTATCTAATTTGATCATCATTCCTTGCAATTTTTCCATGTGCATTGTATGCACCGCTTTATTGGCCATGATGATGCTATCAATGATTTCTCTGCCTAGGAAAAATGCACTATGTTCTTCTAAAATGATAGAGTTCGGCACCTTTTTTAGACAGTTGGCCAAAAATTTGGTGATAATCTTGTAGATTGTGTTGCATAAAGATATTGTTCTATTATCATTAAAGGATTCACACACTTGCTTCTTTGGTAGTAGTGCTATAACTGTGTTATTTCTATATTTAATGATTTTTCCTTTAATTCTGAATTCCTTTGCTATTTTCCACACCTCCTCACCTATTATATGCTAGAATTTTTTATAGAAATTTGTTGGAAATCCATCTAGACCTATTGCTTTAACTTGATGCAGTTGAAATGTGGCACATCAAACCTCTTCTAGAGTTATTGGTTCATTTAACATTTGGTTTTTTTCTTCTGAGACACAATTTGGAATGGAGTCAAGAATTGGTTCATTATTGTATGTTGTATTGTTTTCTGCACCCATAATTTTTTCAAAGTATCTAACTACTTCTATATCTATTGCATTTTTGTCTTTAAAAAAATCCATTTTATGACTTTATTTCATTAATTTTGTTGACAACCTTCCTAGCTTTTGAGGTTACATGGAAGTATTTGGTGTTTACATCACCTTTTTTTAGCCAAATTTCCCTAATTTCTTCCCTCTAGTATATTTCTTCTCTTGCTAGTATTTCCTTGTGGTAATTTTTCAATTTTTGTTCTTTTAAAAATCCTCTTTGAGCATGCCATACCTTATGATCTTGTTATTTAACTCTTCTAGTTCCTTTTCCACTTGTTCTTTCTCTCAAAATATGTTCTTGAATACTTCTTTGTTCCACTTCTTTAATTTTTCTTTTAACAATTGACGCTTTTTCATACAGATGTAACTAGGGGTGCCATTAATTCTGCACTCCCTCCACCATGTTTCTATAGAGAGTATCAAGCTCTCTTCTCTCCACCACATATTCTCAAATTTGAAATAATTTTTAACCAAGTTGGGACTAGTTTTTATCTCTGATAGTATCGAGAAATGATCTGAAACTGATATAGGAAGTATGAAATATTCCACTATCATATCATTCTCCAGCCAATTGTTTGAGATAAAAAATCTATCTAATCTCTCCATGATATTTGTAAAGCCTTCTCTTTTGTTTTTCTAGGTATATATTCAATTGGATGTTTGACAATGTATGCCTTTTATTTCTTCCACAAAATCCCTAAAATCTTGTATGCTTCTATTGAATTTCTTAAGTCTTCCACATTTTTCTGTTAATTTTGTAATAGCATTAAAATCACCACCAATAATATATAATTGGTTTCCCATTTGATTTATTCTTCTACTTACAGCTCTCCAAGTCTTTTTTTTGTCCTCTGTCCTGATGGCAATATAAATGTTGATCAAGTTGTAATCCAAATTAGTGTTAAAGTTTGCTACTTTACATTCCATCCAATTATTATGTGCTTGAGTTAAAAATATTTTGATGATATTATTTATCCATAGAACCACCAATTCTCCAACCATTCTGATGGCTTCTTTGAATATACCTTCCCAAGATTTGTAGTATTTGAGGAATCTATCTGCTTCTTGTTTGTTTAACTTTATTTCTTGAAACATTATTATGTCAGATGATATTCTTTCCATGTGACACTTTATCAAGCATCTCTTGTTAGGGGCATTTAAAGCCTTGACATTCCACGTCGATATCTTTATTTCCCTCCAAGGGAGGTTTTTCCTCCCTTGGATATTAGAAAACTAGAGATTCTTTTTAGACGCTTTTCCACTGCTTCCTCCTCTCTCTTCTATTTGTTTATTTTCCTACCCTTTCCTTTTCTAATTTTTCCCATTTCCCTAGCTTTTAATTGGCTTATGCATCTTGGTTCAATGTTTCCCAATTCATCTATGTCTAATTGATCTTCTTTTGTGTATATTTCTTCAAAGTTTGTATCATCCTTAGTAAAGCATAAAGTATTTGCCATATTTTCCTCCACTTCCTCTATGTCTGGGAATTTTTTCATTTGTAGTTTCATTAATCTATTTGCTCCCTTAATTTCTCTTGGATTATTTTTTGGCTCCAAGTTGTTTTGTGAACCTGACTTTTTATTCGAAGTTGTGTCTTCTTTATTTTGCGAGTTGGTGTTCTATGTGGGTGGATTGTTGTTGTCTTTCTTTTTCCATACCATCTTCTAAGTTGCTTTTTTTTTAAGGATTTTAATAGACTGTCTAGGTAGATTATTATTAATTTTTTTGTTTCCATACCATCTTCTGATTTCCCTTCTTTTGAAAATCTATTTTGTTGTGCTTTCTACTATGATATTTGAGGTAGTAATATTTGATTTCTTTTGTCTCTACTACTTGCCTCCAATGTTCACCTTTAAAACATAACAAAACCTTCATTAGTATTTTCCTAATTGTAGCTATTTTTATTCTAGCATATAAGTAGAGTCACCATCAAAGAGTTCTTCGCCTATCTCCATCACTATGCCCAATGATCAACCTATTTTTTCCATACAATCCACCGACCAGTATTCTAGAGGTAGGTTGTGTAGATGAATCCACACTGGGTGATCATAGAGATTTGTCTCAATAGGGTTAAAATTTTGATGCCACTTCTACATGTATAAGGGGTGATCTTCCATTTCCCATAATCCCCCTTGCAACACTTTCTCTCTTTCTTCTTCTAAAAAAATAATAATAATTTTTTTTTGGTGAGAAATTTGATTAAGACTTGTGTTTTCTAGACTTTTTCCACCCACTCTTTGATCTTTTTTCTTTCAAATTTTGGGCCTATAAATTTACATATTATCACCATATCTTCTAGGATCCTTAGGTCTTCCTCTTCTTCCTTTGATTGATCGATTGTTTGGTATTTCAAATGTGTTGATTTGCATTGATCAACTGGTTCCATTGCACACCCTTCTTTCTATGTTTTATCTATCTCCTCTATTCCCATTGTTTTTTTCTTCACATCTCAGAATTTCCTTTGAGTTTGCAAAGTATTAGGTATTGATTTTAGGTGTTCATTGCTAACTAGAAAATCATTTATTTTCTTGCTCAATATTGTTTCATTTTTCTAATGATGAGTCACACTTTGTCTTCACAACATGTAATTCACACTTTGAATTTGTAGATTGTAATTCATAGTTTTGTAATTCATAATTCTATTTAAATTATTTTAATGATAATTAATAATTTATAAAAATATTTAATTAAATATTTTATAATATTTTTAAATAAGAATATTTATATATCTAAATAAAAATAAAAATTAATAATGTCATATTAATATTAATATTAATATATTAAATATAATATATTAATATTAATAATATATTATATATAATAATATTATATAATATATAATAATATTATATAATATATAAAATATATAATATTATATAATATGCATGATAATATATTATTATTATGATAACAATAATCAACATTGATTGTTGATGTTAGATTAGGGCTCTCCTTTTCCTCTATGTTGCATGGGGAATCTTCTAGGGTTGGCCCCAAAATGGATTTCCATTCGGCATTTGGCTCGAAGCCCTCTCTATAGGGCTCGAAGGTCTTTGATAACAATCTTTTCTCAGCAGAACCTGGAAGGTTTGAGACGGGCTCGACAAGAGGGCCTAGAATTCAGAAGATTAATGGGTGCTTTGAACGGTGTAAAGAGAGGCCAAATTAGTCATTCCAATGGAGATGATGGCTGAAGACATTGATTATTATTCTAGACATTCTCTTTATTGTAAATTCCTGGGTTTGAAAATTTCTTTGCAATTTTTGGACATGTGGGCTCAAAGGACATGGATGCCTGAGGGTGAGATGGAGATCTGTCTCCTGGAAAATAGCTATTTCATGGTTACTTTTGACTGTCTGGCTGATTGAAATAGGGTTTTTGAAGGGGGGTCGTACTTCTACAACCAGGTGGGCTTGTTTATTAAGCCATGGCATGCTGGTTTCAACTCGGCAGAGGAACTTCCAAATCGGGTTCCGGTTTGGATTCATCTTCCAAGGCTCCCTATGGAATGCCGACGTGAGGATGTGTTGTACCTTTTAGCCTCAAAGCTGGGGAAACCTATGGGTTCGTCTCAGCAAACACAATTCAAAAAGGTAATGAATTTTGCTCAGTTTTGTGTAGAAATTGATTTAAGTAAGCCATTGCCAGACTCCTAAGAAGTGAGTGCAGGTGATTATTCATGGGTGCAACAACTTGATTATGAAATGCTTCCTTTCCGGTGTCATTTCTATCATGAGTATGGCCATCTCCAACGTAGGTTTCCAAAGGCCAAGCCTCTAGAGGCCCAACCTCCTTTTCCTTCAAATAATACGCCCAAAGTGGATAAGGGAAAAGATCCCATTCTAGGTTTCAATGGTAAGGAGGATGGTTTTATCCCCGTTAGAGGCCGAAACAAAAATAAAGGTCATAAAAGGACTTTGAAGGACAGACAGGAGGAGGACACCTTTAATAGGTTCAAAGTGTTGGAGGATCTTACTCAGCAGGAGGTGAACCCAGGTTTTTTAGATCTAGATCATGGGACTTTGGATATTGATCAACATGACCCTTTGGTTGTGGCTATGCATGCTCCCCAATATGAGGGGAGTTCAAATGTGCCTTGCCTAGAAGAGGCTGGGAAAGATCCTGGACAGGCAAAGCTCAATTCAGAGGTGATTATGACACTGCATGTTGATGGGACTTTGGTTCTAGAGACAGTCCAATAGGTGGGGGTATAGGATGTGTTGGGTAGTAGTGTTGAGGTAGTGAAAGATGTTGTGGATAAGGATCACCTCTTACAGAAAGTGGGTTTAGAGGTGGGTAAGAAGAATAGTAAGACATCCTCTCAGTTGGGTGTTTTGCAAAAAGTTCTCAAGAAGGGGGACAGAGAAAATTTCTAAGCTGGGAAGGAAGAAGGATGAGGAAAAGATTAAGATGATAGGGGAGACTTTGGTGGAATTGGGGTCAGTCAAGAATCTGAACTCACATTTTTCATGCTCCTTGAAATGATAGTTCTCTCCTGGAATGTAAGGGGCTTGAACAGTGGCCCTAGACAAAAAGCTGTTCGGGATTTGATCAAGAGTCATTCGCCTGATGTTCTTTTTCTGCAGGAGACTAAGCTCTCTATGGAGGGTATGATGGATTTAGTTCCTAAACTATGGCAGAATGGTGATTGCCAATGCATTGGTGCTCAGGGGTCTTCTAGAGGGGTGGCATGCTTATGGAACCCGCAGAAGATCTACCCCCTTTGGTGGGTGTCTTTTAAGTCCTCCCTTTCCTTGGTGGCCTCTTGTTTTATGACAGGGGAAATAGCTCTCTTCTCCAATGTGTATGCACCTATGGAGTTGTAGGGTAAGAAACTCTTGTGGTCCAACATTCATTTAGTTCGTAGCTTATTTCCTTATCATCCTTGGATTATTGGAGGTGATTTTAATGCTATCACAGAGCTTGTGGAGAAGCGAGGTAGTATTGCAAGGCTGGAGGCTTCCGTGATGCTACTCCAGGACAATATCTCTACTTTGAATCTAGTGGATATCAAGCCAGGCAATGGTCTTTTTACTTGGAATAATAGAAGAATTGGAGAGGCTTCTATTTTAGAAAGACTTGATAGATTTCTGGTGTCTAGTTTTTGGTTGGGGGACAAATGGATAACTAGCTCCAAAATTCTGGATGGTCGAGGCTCTGACCATTGGCCTATTAAACCAGTGATTGATATGCCTCAGTGGTGTGCTAGAAAAAACTTTAAGTTCCAACTCATGTGGCTTCAGGATGAATCTCTTCATGATCTTCTCCCTAGCCGGTGGGATCGGGGGAAGCTAGCATATGGCATTACGATGTACTCTTTCTCAAAGAGGCTTTAGTTTGCTAAATACAGTTTGAAAAGATGGAATAGGCAGCATTTTGGTAATTTGTTTCAGGAAAAACAAAAGGCACAGGATAATCTTGACCTTATTACCAGACAGATTCACGATCAAGGCCTCTCGAAGGAGCTGAGCTTGTTTTAGTGTGCTACAACAAAAGAGCTTGAGGAATGGGAGTTAAGAGAGGAGATCTTCTGGAAATAGAAGTCCCACATTGAATGGCTTCGGGCTGGGGATCGAAACACTTATTTTTTCCATAACTATGTTAAAGATCGGAGACAAGGTAATGCTATATCTTCTATTTTGTTGCCTGATGGGGAAACTTTGACCTCTTTCGCTTCTATTTCTGCCAAATGCATTCAGTATTTTTCTACCTTATTCTTTCAGGATTCACCTCCTGTGGAGGAGGAGGAAGCAATAATTTTAGATTGTATCCCAAAGTTGGTGAATAATGAAATGAATGATTCATTGCTTGCCCCTATTACCTTGTCGAAACTTGAGAAAGTTGTGTTCCAGATGAAGAAAGGTAAAGCTCCTAGGCCTGATGGGTTCCCTGTTGAATTTTTTTAGGGGTTTTGGGAAGTGGTTAAATTGGACCTTTTAGAGGTTGTTCAGGAATCCTATATGAATAAACAAATGTTGAAGTCCCTGAATGCTACTTTTTTAGCTCTTATTCCTAAGGAGGGAACTAATTCCTTGGATCTATTCAGGCCTATTACGCTATGTAAATTTGTGTATAAAATTATTACTAAGTTGATTGCGGAAAGGCTGAAACCTTGGCTCGATGGTCTAATCTCTGAGGAACAGGGGGTTTTGTTGCTGGCAGACAGATCATGGATGGGGTGGTTATTGTTGTTGAGGTTATTCACTCTATGGAATCCTCAAAAGATAAATCTATGTTTATTAAGTTGGACATGGCTAAAGCATATGATTGTGTTAAATGGAGCTTTCTATTTAAAATCCTGGGAGCTTTTGGCTTTGCTGAGGGTTGGATTGAATGGGTTAGGAGTTCTGTCACTTCCTCTTCCTTTTCTATGCTTATCAATGGAGAACCCACTTGTTTGTTTGGTGCTTCTAGAGGCCTCAAACAAGGAGATCCCTTGTCCCCTTACTTATTCATCCTTCTTGTGGAAGGCCTGGAATGGCTCATCCATGCTTAGGTTGCTAGTTGCATGATTCAGGGATGGAGATGGGGAGAAGATTTTCCCCCTCAGTCTTATCTTTAGTTTGTTGATGATACGGCCTTGATGGGCAGGGCAAAGGTTGAGGAGGCTCTCAATTGGTGCAGTGTGTTGGACAGTTACTTAGCTGCTTTTGGACAGTGCATAAATGAGGGGAAATCCTTCATCTATTTCTTTCACACTCCTAAGAGTATTCAAAGGAGAATTTCTGGTATCCTTCGATTTCAGATAGGCTCGCTCCCTTTTTCCTATCTTGGAATCCCTCTTGCTATTCGTTCTCTCCCCAAAAGGTTTTGGCAAGAGACTCTTGACAAGTTTCGAAGATTGGTCAGTCATTGGACTTGCAGGTGGCTGTCCTCAGCTGGTCGTATGACTCTTCTAAAGTCGGTGGTCTAGGCTCTCCCTCTTTATAGACGTTTTGTTCTTTCTGCTCCTTCAAACTTTATTAAAGATTTTGAGAAATTGTCTCATCAGTTTCTATAGGCTGGAAATCTTCTTCATAGTAAATGGAGTTTGGTGAAATGGGATGTTGTTTGTAGGCCAAAATAGGAGGGGGGTCTTGGTCTACGACAGACAGATTTGAATGGGCAGACCTTGGCTACTAAGTTGTATTGGCATTGGTACTCTCAACAAAACATGTGTTGGGCTAAAATTCTAACCTTCAAATATTTGGGGGCAGTGGAAAGTCAGGTGGTTGTTAGATTCAGTTTGGAGGGGAAAGGTTCTATGATCTAGAGTACCTTGAAACGAGGTGCCAAGCTGGTTAAACAGGGCCTTTTTTGGATTTGTAATGAGGGTTGGGATGCTCTTTTCTGGCATGATTCTTGGGATGGACATCCTCCCATTGTGTCCTCACATCCCCACCTTCACGATTTGTGTCTGATTTTCATGGAGGCAGGATGGAGTCATGTGGCTGATTTCAAATCTCAACATCTTTTGGGTCAGATTTCTGTGTCCAGGTGGAAGGACCCCTTGGATTGGCCTCCTGGTGGTGCAGTGGAGGATCGTCAAGAGCTTGTTAAGATTTTATCGGGTTGTGTCTGTAATTCTCTTCATGGAAGCAATGTGCTTGCTTGGGGGCTTGATTTGAAAGGAAAATTTTTGGTTGCCTCTGGCTATCAAGTTTTGGATAAACAGGTTTTTGGGAGCTCCTAGGTTTCTTGGTGGAAGCATGTTTGGAATAACTTTGCTTGGCCTAAATGTAATTTCTTCTCTTGGCTTGTGGCTCGAGGTAAGTGTCTTACTTGGGACAATCTTTGGAAGCGTGGGTTCCAGGGCCCCTCCATGTACATTCTTTGTGGTCAGCATGAGGAATGCTTATCGCATCTCTTTTTTCAGTGTTCTTTTGTTAAGACTATTTGGCATTACTGGTGGAATCTTTGGAGTGCACCGTGTTGTCATGCCTCTTCTTTGGAGGACTTCTGGAGGAGACAGAGCTCTCCTCCTGCCACAACCTCTTTCCTAAAAATTGCTTGGAGCATAGTCCTAGTTTGATTGTTTGGAAAATTTGGTTGGAGCGTAACAAAAGAATCTTCTTGGATAAAAAATTGCTCATGGGGTAGCTTTGGAGGTGAATTCTTGGGGCTCTGTAGGAGACTTTGACTGCTAAGTGTGACTTTTCTATGCCGATTGATCCTAGAGACTTGGGTGTTGTAAATGCTCTGGGTCTTGCCATAGGGGACAAAAGTACTGGTAGCAAGGTGCATCATAGGCATGGGTGGGAGAGGGTTGATTGTGAGGGATTTTGGTGCCCGCTTGCTCTAGGTGAACTAAAAATTAATACGGATGGGTCATCTAGAGGTAATCCTGGGCATGCAGGGGTTGGAGGTATAGGTAGAGATAGCCTTGGAGTGGTGGTTTTCTTCTTTTCTATGTATCAGGGTTTGCAAACTAATAATATTATGGAGGCGAGCGCTATTCTCTTGGCGATTGAGCGTGCGGTTGCCCTTGGTTGGTAGTGGATTGTTTGTGAAGTTGATTCTCAGGTTATTATTGATATGTTGAATAAACATAATTTGACAGATGCGAATTGGCAGCTATCTGTGGTTGTCAAACAAATTGTTTCTCTATGCTCTTCTTTGGAGTCCATTGTTTTCTGCCATATTCCGCGGGAGTGGAATAGGGTGGCTGATGGGCTGGCTAGATGGGCATCGAAAAGGACTGATTCTTGGTGTGTGGATGATTGGGGCAATCTTCTTGTTGATTTGGCCCCTGTTCTTGAGGAATGGGTTGCTGAGGATATGAGGTGTTTCTTGGGTGTGAATTAATTCCTGTTGTCTCTGGCCACTTGTGGCTTCTTTCTTTGGACTTTGTATTGTTGATTATGATTCAATAAAGTTTTTACCCTCTTTTTATTAAAAAAAAAATATTATTATTATCTAATATAATAATATATTATTGTAATATATAATAATATATTATTGTAATATATAATAATATATTATTGTAATATATAATAATATATAATTGTAATATATAATAATATAACAATATTTTATATTATTATATTATATGCATGTACTTGGTCACAAAATTTTTTAGTTTCCAATTACGAATATCTGTTATTGATAAATTAGATAGCCATTAATAATGGATATCCACTTTTTAAAAAGTGGATATCCGTTAATAACGAATATCCATTTTGCTTTGGTCTTTACCTTAGCAAAATTTACTTTTTACCAACCCAACCAAAAAGCCACGTGAATTCCATGATTTTGACTTCCTCATGTGTCACATTTTTTTTGTTTCATCGCCACGGTTTGGCCCCCCATGATCTAGTATAGACTCGAATATATTAATCAATTTAGTCATATGTTTTGACAAAGTCAATTTTATGGAAATGGTTTGCTACTAAGAATGCTTAGCCTATTCTAGGCATTACCAAATTACAACAATATTATTCATGATATATTTTCTCTCGATGAAACCATATTTCTTTGGGTAGATAATGAGTTGAAGTAAATGATACATGTGAAGTCCAAGATCCTTGGCTATTATTTTGTAGGAACTATCAACAAAACTATTGGTCACTAATTATAAATTTCTTCAAGATCACCTAGCTTAGATATGAATTTAATATCACCTTTGTTTTGGATAGTTCCTAAAGAACCCATGGAAAAGGGTTCCAAGTGAAATTGAAAGAGGAAAGGTCCAATAGGGTCTTATAAATATTTATGGAATTCACACAAAAAATATCACAATCAAAGGCTTTGTCATTAGCCATAGAAAATGTTATTTCACAAAAAATTACCAAATTGAGATGTTGGTCATAAAAGGCTCATTGGGAAGTAGAGAGCCTATAATATACCATACTCACACACAATTGAAGGGATTTTTAATTTTTGATGAAGGAAATTATGCTTGGAAAACTCATTGATAGTGGCATACAAAGCATTGTATATTATTAGGAAGTTTAGAATGACTTATTGGCCTTCTTTGTTGTGCTTAATTATTTGAGAGAATTGAAAATCTCAAGGGGATTGAAATAATTCTTTAAACACTTTATCCCCAATCTTGAGCTAATGCAATCAATATTTTAACTCTACTCCTTGAGTTGTATGATTGTCTACAATTTTGTTTTGTTGGTAGAGTTAGGTAACACAAATTGTAAAGAGGGAGAAAATAACACCTCTAGGTTATGGTGACATGGTAGAGCTCTAAGGTGGCAGCCTTGTATGAAGAGTGGTGAAATAATTTCAATTAGTATCCATAAATCTACAAGAAATGAGATATTCATTTGATGGTGTTATTCCACCATTGTATCCAACCGAATCCATGGAAAAATTCGACCAAAGATTCCAAATGCATTTAATATGACAAACATGAGTTGATGAATCAACAAACACATCTTTAGAAATAACTACATCTTAGGTGTTTTGGGCCCCATGGTTGGTCATTCAATACAAAAATAGATTGGAAATTACTTTAATAGGATGACATCTTGTGAGGGCTACACTAATAATTACTAACAAGTGACAAAAGAAAAAATATGTTATCCTAAAAACATAGCTCTATCAAGATTTTTAATATTTTTTTCCATACTCGCATGCAAATTAGCTCATGTGTATATCAAAAATAATTATGGTGGTGATGGCCAACCTTAGGATAAAAAATATAATTTATTACATATGTTGTACCAAGCTTTCAACTCTCTATTTTACTAATGCATAGGTAAGTGACCACATTTATTAGATGCCAAATCAAGCATATTGATATCCCCACACATGATCGAAGAGGTAGTGGGAAAAGAATTTGCAATCCAATGTCAAAGAAGAGATCTTTCAACATTAGTAGAGGAATAAATATTAACAACTCCAAGAAAGTGGTTATTAATACTTAAGATGACCCTATTAGAAAATGATAGGTGAACAACAATAATAGAAGCTTAAAACAACTATAAATAAAATCTAACAGTGTTAACCATATGGAGTTTAAATTAGCTATAACAATGAAATGCAGCTGTGAAAAGCAAAACACATAACATAGTGTTTACGTGGAGAAATCCTTTCAGGAAAAAACTCCACCAAAGAAGAGATGAATAGCTGTATTAACAACAATGGTGCTTCACAATACAATCACTCTAAGTCCTCTTCAACCTGAAAACATCTGTGTACCTATAAAACCTCTCATGGTGTCTCCAACTTAACCCCTCAATATATTGACTCATGGGGCTCAAAATACCACCATAAAACATTACCATGGGTCAAAACAAGGTTCAAAAATATGATGGTGAAATCCATTCGACCCTTTACATGCTTAACATGGTCTCTTACATGACATTACAACATCTGTCATAAACCATCAATAGCTATGCAAAGATTCTCTTATGCATGTCATAGATGATTCTCACATCCAAAATGGTGTCCCCCACTTTTAGCCCTTACAGTTGTCATAGAATCCTTCATAACATCCTTAAAAATAGGATTTCCATGTTATACCACTAAGTGGGCATCTTTTGACAACTAATAACTTATTTTTCAAGGCACTGACATGTGGCAAAAGTTCCAACTCAAAATCTCACGCCCCTTTTGATGGAGAAAAAATATTTAATAACAAAAAAGATATTTATCCATGGGAAAATGTAAAATAATAATAAATAAATAACTTAGGGACTACCAAGGTTGAGACACCTTGATTCCCAACAGATCCATAGAGGACAACTAGTGGGGTCACATACATGAGCCACAATGTTTGACTACCACCTAGGAAAAATGAAGGGGCAAGTAATCCTTAATTAGGTTTTTTGATATTAATAAGGTGTTTTACCTATCTAGTTCACCTAGTAGGTCCTATTCACATGTTAAGTTTTCTTAGGTCCTAGGAATCTTTCTAGAAGTCTTAGTTGTCATTAGATCTTATCTTATCTTATGCCGTTTACTTCTTATGTCTTAAGTCATTTAATATTTATTATGTTAGTGTTGGAAAGAGACACTGCAAATGTTTTCTGGCATTTTCATTGATGGAAACCATAGTCATTGTTTGGATCTGCACGTCATCATTTGCTCCTATTGGCAAACATATTGAGGAAAGTCAAGGAAGAATAGAGCATCCAATAGTTATGTGTTCATTGATTCACATACAAATTTTCTATCATTATTTTGAGTTGTGGATCTTATGGGAGGTTAATCAATGTATGTCTTGTGTTTTCCAAAAATATCAGTGCCTCGTATCAAGTTGTATGTGAGCTTGGAGATCCAGTTGGATATCTTTCTATTCATCTATGTTTTGTGGCCGACCCAGTTGATATAACATGTTGTGGATATTCAAGGATTGTTTACTCAAATGTTTTTGTGTTTGGACAATTTGATCTGGGTCCAAGCTAAGTTGTGACTGACCACTATGGGTACGCATTGAATATCATTCATGATTTGAGCTGACAGTTGTAAATACTCTTAAGTTTTATTGAAGCCGACAGGTTGCGATTAAATTCTTAGTTGCAAATATATATCAATGATCAATTATATCATTTTTTCTGTGTATAAGGTGTGTCAATGTGTTTTGCGAATATCAGAAGAGTGTATATTGAGCGATTATGCATAGTTTCACTTGTGCATTAAAGATTTTGTGATGTGAGTTAGAGTAGAGTAGAGCAGAGCAGAAGTGCATAATCAATCATAAGGATAGAAGATTGACTACTAAGCCTAACTAGAACTATAATCAAGCATTTGTAGATGCTATTCTTTCCGTTCATTCTCTTGGATCAAATTCAAATCCTTGTAAGGTAGTGTACCTTTCTATTTTGAGCAGTGAGCTCTAGATAGTGAGCCTGAATGCAAGTGCATTCCCATATTGTAAACTTCTTTTTGAGTATACTTAGATCATATTTTGGATTGGCCATCCATCGTGGTTTTTCCCCTAATAGGGTTTCCATGTAAAAATCCTTGTGTTCTTGTTTTGTGGTTGTTTTCTTTCTATTTCTTCATATTTCTCTTGGTTGAATGTTTTAAGTGGGTTAAAGATCAGAATAATAAATTTAATTTTTGCACCACACTGATTCACCCCCCTCTCAGTGTTGCTTGTTTCCAACAATTGGTATTAGAGATAGTTCCTCAAAAGAAGTCTAACAGCTTGGGGAGATCTTGGAAAGTGTCTTCAATGGATACAAGCAGTCTTCAAGAACAACTTTTGGTGGCCCTGGATGATCTTGACTAGTCAAAATATGAGAACCAGGAACTGCAGGAAAATCTTGAGAATGCAAAGAAATTCATTAGGTCATTGAAAGAAAAAATCAATGAATCAAGGGGGAAAAGAAAGGAATTATGTGATCAAATTAAATAGAAGAATAGAATCATGGAAGATGAACAACTGAGTCATGCCTTGAAGGAGAAATCAGAAGAATGTGAAAAGTTTTCCAAAGAAAATGCTGCCCTAAAGCATGAGATGGAATCTATCATGATGAAAATGACCAAGGAGATTGAAGATAGAAAGAAGAATGAAGAAAAGCTTTCTCTGTAATACCCCTCATATTGTTTAGACTTGATAATTTTGTGGTTTTGATTCATGCTTTGTGACTATGATTTTTATTACTTATTGTTTGGTTTGGTGATATTTAATTCGATTAGTAATACATTGTGATGTAGTGATTCAATATTATATTATGATGCAGTAGATAAGTAATCATGTTATCATATGATCAGTTTGTTTAGAAATGTTATTTCATCATTGATATTGTAATTGTTAGAATAGATGTGGTGAGAGGACAGTGTAGCACCACTTGTTTACGAGTGCCCTGCTACGCTGCAATTTCTCATGGTATTATATTTTTGATTATATATATACATGTGCTACTTGACGGTTATTTGTATGCAGGAATTGCAGGAATAAGTCTCGATTCCACCTGCTTCGATAGGACAGGGCAAGCATTAAATTAACCCAACGGGTAAAATGTTGAAAAAGGGAATTGATTTGGAAGTGTCCCCATCCCAAGTCTGTCGTCTTGTTGTGAGTTGTTGTGTCATGACTGAAGTTTTGTCATTGTCATTGTGTAGTTTGATTGTTGAGTATTTATTTTATTTATGATTAGTGTTTATTTAATTAATTTTATTTCATAAGATAATTAATTAATATTGTCTTGTTACTTGATTTAATTGTGAGTTACTAAAATGTTAAATTTAAATATATTGTAAATTAAAAAGTTATTTAATTAATTAAAGTGTAAGAAATTAAATTAAACAAATATTCATGAAGATAAGTAAATATTATCTTTTTATTAATATTAAATTAGAAAATCTTGTGTGGATAATATCTTGATAAAATAATTAAATTTTAATCAAAATTGTAGATAAGTGTGTGCTTTTAAAAGCTGGAAAAAGGACCAATGAGAAAGGAGGATTTTTTGAGAAAAAAGCTGAAGAGCTTTATTGATTTTGATTTATTTATATTTTTATGAGAGAGTTTTGCACACACAGAAGGTTTTTTGATTATTGTCTGTAAAAAGAAAAGAAAAAGAAAAATAGTGTTATGTGTTTTCTGGTAAAAATAATTGTTGTGAAGAAAAGATAGATTCAGAAGAGAGCTGCAAGCAGGAAATCGAGAAGAGGCTACAGAAGGGATTCTACATCGAATGAAGGACTCCAGGTTTTCTTCTTTTATTTATTATTGTTTTATAAACAAAATCTGGTTTGTTGTGTTTGAAAAATCCATCTCCTCTAACATTCTATTTGTATTATTTTATTGAAGTCCTCTGGAAGTAGTCTTTGATGTTATGTCTTGAGAATTATTGATGATGTGTTTCCGTGATTTACTATTGTATCATCTATCAAGTGATTTATTGTTATGTTTCGAAAGTGGTCTATTGTTATGTCTTGTGGTTAATTATTGTTGTTTAGTTTTCAGTGTGGTCTTGTGACATTATGTTACCTTGTCTAGAGTTAGTCCTGTGTTACTGTTAGATGTGCTTGGTCAGGGATCCTTCCTTGTCTACTCCTAGCACAGGGGTGGTTGGGTGGAACGTGCTTCACACCCCATTGGGTTCCCTTTGGATTTAGTTGTTTCTTTTATTGCAGGGTTTTGGCAGATGCTGTTGATATAGTGTTCTTATGTACCAAATGTATGTACATACTTCAGATGTAATTTATTTATTGATGTATCATCTCCCACGTGTGTTGGGAAGACCTTGATGTAATTTTCTTATATGTTCATTGTGTTGTACTATCATATTGGTGTAATGCATATTCAGGCCATGTAATCATTCAGGAACTATGATTTGTAATTATTGATTATGTTATGTTGTTTCTATATATATATATATATATATATATATATATATATATATATATATATATATATATATATATATATATTTATTATCCTGATGATTAATTCATTTGTGTTTTGCATATATGGTTTAATATGGATTACTTGTATGAATGTTTTAAATGGTAATGTGAGAATGAATGGTTTACGTAATTGTTTAATTATTGTTTAATCTTTTATCTTTGTTATGGGTTAGTGTAGTAATGCCACCTCATGTACCCCAAGGGATTTAGTGGTGCAACTTAGAACATTGTTATGTTGGAATGCTTAAGTACATTTAATATGTTTTTTTTAAAAAAAATTGTTGCATCTTTATTAGTTCCTTTGGGGTTTGCGCGATGGGGCGTTACATTCTCAATCCTTGAAAGAAAAATTTAAAGAATGCAATTGATTGGACAATGAATTGGAACAATCTAAAAAGAATAAGGAAGTGCTTGAAAAACAACTTGATGATCTCAGAAATGAACTTACTGTTGCAAATGGGTACAAGGAGAAATTCAAAGCAAGCTCAGGCAAGCTTGATGAACTGATTAAAGGTTAGAGGACTGATGGTGACAAGCAAGGTCTTGGCTATGAAGAAGGGGAAAGTTCTGAATCTAGACAAAGGAATTCCAGACAAGGGAGATTCAAGCAAATAAATCAGATGAATGGAGCTAGAAGAAATCTGGTAAGACAACCAAATGCTCAAAGATTCAATGGTTACTATTTTTCTTGCAATAAATTTGGTCATATGGCTTCTCAGTGTAGAAGTAGGATGAATCAAAGTGGACCATCATTCTAAGGTTAGTGCTTTAATTGTAATAAGTTTGGTCATAAGTCAAATGAATGCAAAAATGTGATGAACAAATTTCATAGAGGTGTTAGATGCTATGCAACAATAGACTTGGGCATATTACCAACCAATGTAGATCAAGGAAAAATTAGTGGAATAGTAGGTTTGGATAGAGAAATGTTGTGTGTTACAACTGCAACAAATTTGGACACATTGCTATATTCTGTTGGAACAAAAGAGATCCAGTAAAAAAAAACATGTAACATGATGTTAAGGGAAAAGGTAAAGTCACTACTGATGTGATCAGGAGGAAAATTTAGAAGAAATAGGTGAAAAAGGATCTCTCTGTTGAAAGAAATGTGCTAGCACTAGAATTTGTTTCTGGTAATTCCTCTGGGAATTAATTTTAGGCCTTTGGCCTAATGGGAGCCGTCAAGAAAATCTCTTAACCCCATGTAGGTAATTGACACCAGAATGTGGATAAGTTCAGTAAGTGCATAGATTCCTTTTAGATGTTGCTCAACCAATTAGAGAAAGTATTTTACAGTATTGGAGATCCGTAGAAGAATTATTTGTCTCAGTGCACAGAAACAGTGTAACTAGATGAATTAGGGTAAAAACATTTATTGCAACGAAAAGGGTTAGTTGTGAGAAAGATAAAAAGTCATTTTTTATCTTTCTTTTGTCACTTTGCATTTTGGAGAAAAGAAGTTTGGAGAGCCCTAGAGCAAACTTTGCTGAGTTGTGGCAAGATTCAAGTGTGAAGAAGATTCAACGATCAAAAATCTGATCCGACGAAAAGGTATTTATCAGAAAAACTTGTGAATTTGTAAAAATGGCCATTGCATTGGTAGTTGAAGTCAAGGATAGACCCCATCCAAAGTTCAAGTGGCATCCTTTTAAGTCTGTTGAGACTGAGCCCCTACGTACATTTTCGTCTGTAGCGTACAGTGTCTTGCACACTGAAGAAATTAGGGCTTATATACATGCCAATATTGAAGAGTTAGGGAGCTCACAAATACTAAATTTGTATTCCAGCCATATAATCAGAGAGGGATTCACTATTAATCTGGAATACAAAACCCTAGAAGTGAAGAAGTTGACATAGTTTGTGAAATTTCCCATATTTGAGGAAAGCAAATGGGTGAGATATATTTTGAGCCGAGTTCATGCCGAGTTCATGTGGTTGAATATACATTTCAAGATTATGAAAGAGGTTGTAAGCACTGTCATAGGTCTAAATTCCTCCGCTGGATTGCTAATTTTGAGATTTGTAAAGAATTAGAAGGTTACTAATGCATCAGGTGCACAATTTGATAGAAGGGCAATGACAATCAAAGATATTGTTGAAGTGGATGTGAAATTTGCATCGATGGTCATTGGCTACAAGGTCTACCACTCTAGCTAGGATAATTCAGTACCTGGTACAACCATTTATGTAGCCTATCAAATGGTAAAAGAAAATAAAGATTATGACTTGTGTGAGCTATTTAGAAGTCAATTGATGGAGAATCTGGGTAAGATTAAGAAGGACAAAAAAAAATCTTTTAAATATGGTAATATTCTATTGTGTCTGTTCTTTTATTTCATGAGTGAGGTTCCAGGTGTTGGGAAAGTTTATTGGAAAAATAATAAGCCTGTAGCTATTCAAATAAGAGATCTATTGTTTGGAATTGGTGATCGTTAGAATAGAAATACTTCCCTCTAGGGGTACTTCAAATTTTTTTAGAATATGATGCATGCAAGAGAAAGAATTCCTACCTCAATTGTAGAGAAGTACAAAGATACAATCTGTTTCATGGTAGATATTGATCAATGCCATATGGAAGCCATTGATCCCAGAATGATATGGATTATTCCTATGGGATATAAAGTCGAGGAGAAAATCTTGAAGATGTATGCAAAATATTTGTTGAGCACACCTCTAGATATGGTAGAAGAAAGGTTTGGAACTTATGCAGAAAAGAGCATGCAAGTCCATGAGCAATTACGAAAGCCAAAGTTAGTCAGAAGAGTAAGGAAAGAAGTGGAAGTCTTTGCAAAAAGTATGGGAATATTTGTAGAAGCAGTAAGAGAAGATAGAAGGAAGAGAGATGTAGCTGCAGTAGGAAAAGAGTTAGCAAGAACCAAATCCGCTAGTCTGGAAACATCCTTTTCCCGTACTAGATCAACAACGACTTCTCCATCTCTATCCACTCATGCAGCCAAGCTAGTTCTTATGCAAAATCAAGACAAGGCTTCCAACTTCCGGTAAGAGGAAGAAAAAAAAGAGCACAAGAACCTATGAAGCTATCTCAGAAGATGAGGAGACTGAGTTAGATGAAGTGAAAGAAATGAAGGCTACCGACACTCAGGCTACCAAGGTAACCAAGAGGAAATATTTTGGTGAGGAAGAAAATGAAAAGAAGAAGGAAAAAATTGACATACCAGGTATGACAGTTGAAGAAGTTGAGAATGTTGTTGTCAAGGATGGAAATCTCAAACCCCTCTATGAATGGTATGAAATGTTTGATGAATCAGGTCAAAGAATTTTTGAAGAGGCAATAATAAATCATCTGAATATTTTCAATAAAGTTCTTATTGAAATTATGTCTGGTTTACCTAAGAGTCTATATGATGTTTTGGAGTCGAGATGAGTAAATTCTAGGACAAAATAAGAGCATATGAGAAAAAGAATTCTTGTAGACTTCTGTCCGAAAACATCCATTGAGGAGATGAATTCACTCTTGGACAAAGCCAAGAAGGAATTCAAAAGCAAAATAAGGGTGAACAAACTTATGAGTGAAACTGGTGTTGTTGATGATGAAACCAAGAAAATACTAGAAGCATTTATGTCAAGAAACAAGATCAATGTTGAAGAAGTGAATGCTGAAGATGTTGTATTTGATCTGGTAAATGAGGAGGTGAATGTAGATACTGAGGATAATCAAATTCCTCCTAATGTGGATAATTTAGAATCACCTATGGAGACTGAAGTTCCTAAGGTTGTATTAGTTGAAGGAAAGGAGATGCCAAATGAAGAAGTTGAAGCTCCTAAAGATAATCAAGAAATAGTTACTGAAGAACCAAAAGTTGAAGAAGAAGAAAAGGTTTAGGTTAAGGAAATCCAAGTGGAAGCAAGAGACACTGTTGAGGTAGTGAAGAAATCTCTGGTGGAACAACAAGAAGATTTTGATCTTGAATTGGTTGAAGGCCTGATCAATTTATCCACCTTTTCCCTAGTTCAGATAATGAAGGTTGCATCATTTGCACAAGATAAGGCCAGTGAGAAGATTCTAAAGTCTCACATTGAGGAAAATGAATTATTAAGTCTTACATCTAGATTTCTAGAGAAAATTATGCCAAATCATATTAAGGATCCATTTGGTACCTCTTCTGGTGAATTGAAGAAGCTCATAAATTCTGTGAGTACTTATTTCAAGTCTCTTGAAAAATCAGCCATGGTTAAATTGCAGAAGGAGTTTGATGGAAAAAGATTTAGTTGGTTGAAAAAAGTGATTGCTAAGGATAAAACTCTGTTAGCCACTTGTATGAAGAATATTCAAGATTCTATATCTAAAGGTGGAAAGGCCTATAAGTCATGTTTGGTTTTGTCTAAATTCATTGAAGATAATGAGAAGAAGGTGAAGGATCTTGAAAAACAATTGGCTACCATTTATGATGCTTTTGATAAGTTAGCTAGTGATGTTGGAAAGCAAGGAGGTCAACTAATATCTCTACTTGAAAAATTAAGGAGTTTGAAGCATGAAAATAATAGGATTGTAGGAAGAGCATGTGAACTCAGAGGACTAATTGGTCCAAAGATTCAGATAATGGTGAATGCATTAAAGGAATCCAAATATTCCATGAGAGTTAGTGACCCAATGGATCTTGAGACTGCAAAAACTCTATCTTATTTAGTTTGTGGTCACATAACAATTCTGGAGAGTTTCAAAAGGGTTTGGGACACAAATTTGAGTGTGTTGAAGAGAGATTTTGTAGATATTTTCAAATTTTTGTAAGTTACAAGATCATGCCTGTACAATTTTGAAATTTTGATTTCCTTTTTGGTTTCCCTAGATTTTCCATTGATGTCAAAGGTGGAGAGTTGTACAGTGAAAAATATATATTCGTCTTAGGGGGAGTTGCATTTCTAAGCTGAGATTGAAGATTCTTTTTGAATTTTTGAAGTGGTAGTGTAATTCATGTTGGTACTGATCTGACACTTAGTTATTTTTCACTAAGTGTTGCCATCAATGCCAAAGGGGGAGATTGTTGGCAAGAGACACTGCAAATGTTTTCTGGTGTTGTCATTGATGGAAACCATAGTCGGTGTTTGGATCCACATGTCATCATTTGCTCCTATCAGCAGATAGATTGAGGATAGTCAAGGAAGAACAAAGCATCCGACAGTTATGTGTTCAATGATTCACATACAAATTTTATGCCATTATTTTGAGTTGTGGATCTTATGGAGGGTTAATCAATGTATGTCTTGTGTAGTCCAAAAATCTTAGTTCCTTATATCAAGTTGTATGCAATTTTGGAGATCTGGTGGGATATCTTTCTGTTCATTTGTGTTTTGTGGCCGACCTGGTTGATATAACATGTTGCAGATATTTGAGGAGTGTTTACTCAAATGTTTTTGTGTTCAAACAATTTTATTTTGGTCCAAGCTAAGTTGTGACTGACCGTTGTGGGTGCGCATTGAATATCATTCATGATTTGAGCTGACAGTTGTAAATATTGTTAAGTTTTATTGAAGCCAACAGGTTGCAATTAAATTCTTAGTCATGAATATATATAAATGATTAATTATATCATTTTGTGTGTGTATAAGGTGTGTCAATGTGTGTTACGAATATCAGAAGTGTGTATATTAAGTGATTATATATAATTTCACTTGTGCATTAAAGATTTTGTGATGTGAGTTAGAGCAAAGTAGAGCAGAAGTGCATAATCAGTTAGGACAAAAGATCAACTACTGAGCCTAACCAAAACTATAATCAAGAATTTGTAGATGCTATTATTTCAGTTCATTCTCTTGGATCTAATCCAAATCCTTGTAAGGCAGTGTACCTTTCTATTTTGAGCAATGATCTCTAGAAAGTGAGCCTGAATGCAAGTGCATTCCCATATTGTAAACTTCTTTTTGAGTATACTCATATCATATTGTGGATTGGCCATCCACCGTGGTTTTTCCCCTAATAGGGATTCCACATAAAAATACTTGTGTTATGGTGTTGTGGTTGTTTTCTTTCTATTTCTGCATATTTCTCTTAGTTGAATGTTTTAATTGCATTAAAGATCATAATAATAAATTTAATTTTTGCACAACAATGATTCACCCCCTATGTTAGTGTTGCTTGTTTCCAACAGTTAGTTTTCTCATGTCATAATATTAAGACACTTGTCATGATATTTTCTAATCTTATCTCTCACCTTGCTTATATAAGCAAGGATCCTCTTATACATTATAGATCGTCTATATAATTTTCTTTAAAATATCAAGAAATATATTATCTTACCATACTCTTTTGTTGAAGGTTATTCGGTTTTGCAGGTGATCCTAACCTATTAGAGTTCACTATCAACTCTTATATGGTTTCATAGCTCTAGATTTGCAAACCCCTTCTCATATATAAGGGTGATTTGGGCATGATATTTTTTGGGGTACACTTTGTTGGGAAAAATGAATCTCACCATTAAGTCCAAAAGACCCAAAAACCCCTATTTTGATATAAAATACTTAATATTTGGTCAACAAATAATTCTTGACATTTTTTGGGATTTTTAAATATTTTGAGCCAAAAATTACATATAGTGTACATATTTGTATTTTGTGAAAGGTGTAAGGAAACTTGCAGCCATTGTATGATAATTTCTACATAACCCAAATCTAAAATCATGCAAGTAAATACTCAGTATCAACATGCAAGAGAATATAAAACATACCCATGAAAGATGACACACGATATACCTTGGGAAAACCCTCAAGAGGGAAAAACCCAACCTCCAAAAGCATCCACACTCCATGTATTATTTAGTAATGAAAACCCATTACAATACATCTCCAGAGACTCCATGAACACTTCTGAAGCACAAGCTATCCATGCATTCCATGTGACCAAGCATGAACCCACGCATCCCATGCCATGCTTCAAACCATCACACATGCACAAGCTCAACCTACTAACCTGCAACAAACTCTCTAACCTTAGACAACCACTCTTGTGGTTGCTTTTATAAAAGCAAGCTCCCACAAAACCACCAAGTGATATTACATAAACCATGTGCCCAAAACCATGAACTTATAAAATCACTGGACTCCTCATTTAATATTGTGTACTTTATTATATTTTATTATTCCCCAATATTAAATAATTACATTTTACAATTAAGTCCCAATGTTACATACAACATAAAGTGGCCCCAACATTATAACTCCTAGTGATGCATGTCCATCTAGGTACCCCTAGGTGCACCACACACATAATAATAAATTAAACATTATAAGCATTATGCAAGGTGTAGAACACCTAATTCCTAACAATCTCCCACTTGTATGCATTGCATAAGGGGGTAACATGCAAGCTCAAACATCAAGATAATAAACTCCATAGACAACATGTACCATCCTAAAATCCAAGTGCTCCATGTGCTCCATCAAGATACCTGTAACAAGACCCAAGGTGACCACCATCTCATCCATGAATTCTCTCATCCTCCACCATGAAAATGCACTAAGATAAGAACACATCCAAAGAGATGTCACACTAATTGTCACAAAGAATCATATTCCTGCCTCAAACTAATATCTCAAAGAAAAAACACTCAATCCAAAGGTAAAGATATGCACCAGTATCTGTCAAGAATAAATCACCATAGCTGAACTGATACCCACAACAAATGCCAACACACCCAACTATTCATACCTCTAAGGTATACATAACGTAGTAAAATCATGCTATCACGTATCCACCCACAAACCACAATAACAAACTCCTTGTGCAAACCTGTTAAAGAGTGACATACACATCCAGGAGCTCCCATTGCATGGGAAATGTCTAGATGAATGCAAACTTGGAATGAGCGCATTCAACGTATTGCTTCATTAACATTCTAGAAACAAGGCACCATCACAAGTGATCAAGGCATACCAAGTCTACTAACAACATCACATAGATGATGTAAACATGTGGTACCAAGGAACATCCACAATGATATGCAAAACCTACAAACCAAACACCTATAGCATGTCCTCCTACACACACCTCTAAATGCGAACTGTGTCAAGTATGATTTCCTCCACAACACCCCATAACAAAATCCATAACAACATCCAACCGTCCAATCACCAAGATTAAACATAAAATATGTATCATGTAACTAATCATGGATGTAAGCATCTCAAAACAAGAAGATAAAACTCAATGTAACCATTCCCAAACCAAGGAAATCAGCCCAATAAACCATCTCCTAACAATCCTCATCGAAGAATGATAACATAAACTCAAAAGCACAAGGAGATAACCAAACCATAATATATCTTAAGAGAGCTGTGAGTAGACCAAGAGTGGGGAATTTGAGAATGCTCCTCTAGGATATCCAAGTCATCATGACTCAATAGAGAACACTCTCCTCATAGTTCCATGTTGAACTCACATCCAACCAAGGTGTAGGCTCCTCAAACTTCCATCTGAAATCTCATCAAGAGTACCTGTATCAAGCAAGTGTCTCTAATCACAAGAGAACTCCAACCATCACCTACATCTCTAAGTGTCCATGAGTACTTGTAACCAATCAATCCATACCAAACTCCAAATGCAACATAGCACCAACATGAAGTAATCAAGTAAATGATCAATGCACCAATAGAAAGAGAACCACTCAAGATCAAAGTCATATATCCAACCTAGAATCATGAACATAAACATGAAAAAATGATCTAACCATCTCCTCCTAAGAGATCACATGCACCATAACATTTATATAAAAATCCTGGTCTCAAGAGAACAAGTATCATGCCAAAATCTAAATGTGTATCACTTGAGTAAACCATGACATAATATCAAACACTCTAAACCAAGAAACCATATCCCCAATCACATTAAGATAATCATACCAATGATGCATGCATGTCATTTCCAACAACTCCCACTAAACTGTGATATCGAGTCACACATGGAATCGTGACAACCATCCTCTCCATGAAGATCATCCAAGTCTACACACACAACTAAAATTTTAGTAACATAGCAAGTAAAATCAAAATCTCCAAGCCAAGAAGATACCTACAACTGCTAAACCATCATAAACATATCCTTCATCGCCAATCCGTTACTGTCAAAAGCTCCCACTAAAAAGTCTAACCAATGAATTTAACAAGCTATCATGACATCATGATAACAATCTCCTAATGAAGATCAAACAAGAGATACCCTCATACAATAAAGGAACTCAAATGCAACATGAGCTCCTTAATAAGAAATCAAAGTAAACCATGATCCTCATACTAAGAAGATACATTGCCACAACTTGAATTAGGATCAAATCCAACACCACCAACAATGCACCTGCATAAAACATCATGACATGCCAAAGTCTATAATGCATAGGAAAAATTCATGACACCATGATCACCACCAAATGTACCCACAACTCAACCCAACCGTGTCCACATATTTGTACAATCATAGTCAACTGCATAGGTCTTACATCATGACTATACCTAGTAATACCATCTCACCTCCTCAACATAACAACAAAACCAACAAACCAAGTGACTAAACTAAGCCACCAAAACTAAACATGCATCAACACTAAAATATTAATGGGAAAAGACAACCCATGTCCAAGTCATAAATGCAACATGTAAGTATAGACCACCTACAACATTGCACAACTTGCAGATACAACAATGCAACATATAAATCCAACCATATACTGATAAGCATATAAAATAAGAGAATAATCTGAGATGTATAGCTAAGCATACAATTAATCCAATATCAAATCTCCAAGATCTAATCATCCATAAACTCATAGTATCACCATAGTCAAAGTAACCCATAAATAGCTCAGATAAATAAAACAACAAATAAACCATGCCAAAATGTCTCCAAGCCTAACCCACTATGTAGTGCTCTGAACAAGATTTTCATCGACTATTCGAATTCCAAAAATTGACTCCGTACACACCTGATATCACCTCTCGAAACTCAAATAGAACAATTGACTTTCACCAAGAAAAAATATCAAAACTGCAAAATCTGGAAAAATATCTAGCATCACAGTGTAGAGCTTTGAGTCACCTTTCCAACGAGTCCAAAAAGTCAAAAAACTGACATCATGGGTGAAAATTATGCCTCCTAGAGTAAAATTGCTCTAATCTAACTATATAACCAATTTTAGTGGGTACCACTCCAAAGCAAAAATATAAAATTTTAAACCTTTGAAAAAAAAGGTGGCAGATTTTTCATAATATTTAATGGTTTAGACTTTTCAAAACAGCTTTATGAAGGGGGGCGATTAAGACTCTAAGTAAAGGTCATTTTAAAAACTTTTAGATATAGTCTCCCCTTTGACTTATACGACCATCTTGCATCTAAGTCATGTCACATGTTTCAAGATAAAAGGTCAAAATGTATAATAGGTGGCGGTTTACACAATTGAAAGGTAGAGCGTACAATGTGACAGTACATCTGACATGGGCTACAAGGCAGGTATGGGTTTGCGGACCCTGTATCCCCATTATATATATGTATTTTCAAAACTTTTTCAATATAGTTTTCTATTTACATTTTCACTATTTTTTTGATTTTATTTTGCAGGAAAATACAATTCTGATAGATTTTTATTTTTAAATTTTTTAATATTTTTTTTTTTCTGAGTACGACATTGATGTCTGTACGGCCTGCAAATAGGGCATTTTACAAAAAAAATTTGCATTTTTTTTAGTAACCAAAATAGGGAAAATTATATATCAAAATTCATCTCTTAGCCAACCTAAATCTAACCATGAGGTCCATTTTTTCCTAAGAGGTCATTTGTAAATTCCCCCCCCACAAAATTTGAATGCACAACCAAGAAACCCTATTTTGCCAAAAAAAATTTCACACCCCAAATCTACAAACAACCCATCAAAACAACAAACCCAAAACCCTCAAATCTATAATAAACAACCTGCAAAATCCTCATATCTTGCCATGCCTTTCATTCTCTCATGCATTGCATAGATTCAAACTTAAGCAAATATTTTTCTCAACCTAGGGTTATCCAACCACAACCATGGCTTTGATACCACTTGTAAGGAAACTTGCAGCCATTGTATGATAATTTTCACATAACCAAAATTTGAAATCATGCAAGTAAATACTCAATATCAACATGCAAGAGAATAGACAACATACCCATGTGAAAGATGACACAAGATATACCCCAAGAAAACCCTTAAGAAGGAAAAAACCAACCTCCAAAAGCATCCACACTCCATGTATTATTCAGTAATGAAAACCCATTACAATGTACATCTTCAGAGACTCCATGAACACTTCTGAAGCACAAGCTATTCATGCATTCCATGTGACCAAGTATAAATCCACACATCCCATGCCATGCTTCAAACCCTCACACATGCACAAGCTCAACCTGCTAACCTAAAACAAACTCTCCAACCTTAGACAACTACCCTTGCGGCTACTTTTATAGAAGCAAGCTCCCAGAAAACCACCAAGTGGTACATAAACCATGTGCCCAAAACCATGAACTTACAAAATCATGTGACTCATTTAATATTGAGTACTTTATTATATTTTATTATTCCCCAATATTAAATAATTACATTTTTAGCCGATAGGCTATTTGTGTGAACTTTGCTCAGAATTTTTGTCAGCCTTCCCAGTTTTACGCTTTTCCGACGGCTAGAAAAAGGCGGCGGATTGTTTTCCCATCCTAGTGAACTTTGGTCAGAATTTTCGTCAGCCTTCCCGATTTTTGGGGTCTTTGGCGTCGTCGAAAAGGTGGCGGATTATTTTTTGATTTTTTAAATAAAAAGGTTTGGTGTGAGGATAGAAGAGGCCAACAAAATGACATCAATATTAATTGTTGTATGGTTTCAGTGTAGTGGCGATGGTGCATGTAACATTTGTCTTTAAAGTCCTTGGAAAATGTAGCGAATTTTTGTGCAATTTTCGATAACACATTGTTGGGTGTCATTCTTTGGGTTTATCTTGTTGTTCAAGATAGTTGTGAGGAGGGAAATCTTTTGTGAAGGTGCAAGTGCGTTCATGGGTTGTGGAATTTTTGTGAAGGTGGGTGGAGGTTATTTTGAGTTTTTTGCATGCATTGATGGTTGTGTGGGTTGTGATAATTGTGTGCCCATTTTTTGCAGGCGGTGGAGAAAGAACGGAGGGCGGAGAAAGCAAGCGGGAAGAGGTGCATATTGAAAAAAATGTTTGTTGAGTATTTCTAAAATAGTTTATGTTATTTTCCAAAGGGGATTGTTAACTGTTGCTTTGTAGCTTAGTCTAAATTGTTTGGTTTATGGTTTTCATGTAGCCGCCATGGGTGGAAGGAAATATTGTTTGTTTTTTATGTTTCCTATGTTGAATTCATGTGTTTTTTGTGGGATTTTTCATCTAGGTTACTCTTGAAACCAATATTGCGTCATTGTGTCAATTAATATTGAAAAGATTGTATAGTTTTGTGGGTTTTGGCATGTGGGTGACCGTTGGCTATATTGTTTCTTTTATGTCTTGCTTTTTTGTGTGAATGGTTGTAAAATAGTTAATTTGGTGTGTTTTTGGTGAATTTTTCCATCTGGGTTGCTATTGAAACCAATATTGATTCATGTATGGTTTTCATTTGAATTGGTCTATTACTGCGAGCTTTTTTTTTTGTGCGTTTTTCATGTGGGTCACTGTTGAAAGGCATGTTTTTGTGGTGATGGTTGCAATGCATTGAGATAGTTAATGTTATACAGGTTGCATTGTTTTAGGGTATATTGTTACCTTTTTGAAAAGGGTCTGTTGAGAAAAGACTATATAGTTTGTTCACAATGGTTCGACTTTTGTGGGGACGTTTTTGTATGGGTTTGTCACTGTGATTTTTAGTGTTTTGCGGGTTTGGCCATCTGGGTGACTGTTGATAATAATATTGTTTTATTTATGGCATTCATTTTGTGGCAATGGTTGCAATGCAATAAAATACTTAATGTTATGTGGTTCATGTTGTTTTGCATAGGGCATTGTTCACTGTTGTTGTCTACCTTACCCTATATTGTTTCATTTATTACTTCCATTTAGCATGGTCGGGGAAAGGGTGGCAGATTGTTTTTTGATTTTTATAGGAAAAGCATTTGGTGCACCGATAGACAAGGCAAGTGAAATGGTATCATTCATATATATATATGTATGTATGAATATTTATATGTATATATGTATAATAGTGAGATAGGAAAGTAAAAATATACTTATTTCTTGACAAAAAGTTATAAAAAATTGAAAGGATATAGCCTTTTCAGGATTTCCTTCTCGAATAATAATAGTGACAGAGCCATCAAGAAATATACTCCTTTCTGAATAGAACCTTATATATATATATCTATATATGTGTATATGTATATATATATATGTATATGTACGTATAACAGTGAGACACAAAAGTAAAAATATACTTATTTCTTAAGAAAAGGTTTTCAAAAATACTTGATGTAACCAAACATAGAGTGTACAACATTAACTATTTTATTTTGTTGCAACCATAAACAGAAAACAAAAGCCATAAATTAAACATCACTGGTTTCAACGGCGAGACAAATGGAGAAACCCACAATATATATATATATACACACATACTAACTTGATAAATAAATAAATAAATAAATAAATATAAATATAAATATATATATATATATATATATATATATATACACTAACTTGATAAAAATATATATCTATATATGTGTGGCAACCTTGTTTCTCCAAGCCTCCAAACATAGCCAAAAAATAGAAACCATAAACAGAAACCCACAAAAAATCACAACACCAAATCCATGCAAAACCATACACACAAAATGCAAAAACATAAATGATACAAGATTTCGTTTGTAGAAACTATATTGTATTTTCTTAAAAACTTAATCTATATATATGTATATATATATATATACATGAGAAATATATATATCTATATACTATATATATACTAATTTGATAAATATATATCTATATATGTGTATATGTGTATATATATATACATATATACAAACATACTAACTTGATAAATATATATATGTGTATGTATACACACATATATAGATATATATGTGTATGTATATATATATATATTTTGTATGGTTTCCGTGTAGTGGTGATAGATTACAGTAACGATAGTATGTGCAATTTTTTCTAAGACATTGTTGGGTATTATTCTTAGATTTATCTTGTTGTTCAAGATAGCTGTGAGTGAGGAGGGAAAGCTTTTGTGAAGGTGCAAGTGCGTTCATCGGCTGTGGAATTTTGGTGAGGGTGGGTGGAGGTTATTTTGAGTTTTTTGCATGTGTCGATGGTGGTGTGGGTTGTGATAATTGTGTTCCCATTTTTTGCTGGCGGTGGAGAAAGAACGGATGGGCAGAGAAAGCAAGCGGAAGAGATGTATTTGAAGCAAGCAGAAGAGGTGCATATTGAAAAAACCATTTGTCAAGTATTTCTAAAATAGTTTATGTTATTTTCCAAAGGGGATTGTTGATTGTTGCTCTATACAGGTTGCATTGTTTTAGGGTATATTGTTAACCAAACAATAGTCATTTTCACAAACAATATACTCTTTTCTCAACAACACCTTATCAAAATTATAAGCAATCAACAGTACCTTATTGCAGATAAAACAATATTCCTTGCCGAAAAAACAGATTCACAGTAACCAACCCAAGTAAAAATATACTCATTTCTTAACAAAAGCTTACCAACAATAGAAACAATATAGCCTTCTCAATAGTGCACTCTTGAAAATTAATAGTGGCAAACCCATAAAAAAAAAACATACTGCTTTCTGTACAAAACCTTCTTGAGAATTGAAACAATGCACCTTTTTCAATAACACCTTGTCGAATATGATACAATATAGCCTAACACAAATAACAATAATCAACAATGCCTAATGTAATAGGTATGCACAGTGCATAAAAACTGTCTTCATTCAGTTCCACCCCATAACCACAAAATGCAAGAGGCTCACACTTATTATACAACTAATGTATACATATATGTGTATATATATTTGTATCATATATATGTATATATATTTGTATGTGTATATGTATATAATATTGTGAACTCATTTTAATAAGAAATATATATTAAAAAAGACATTATTTAAGAAGGGAAACAAAGAATTCAAATTTATTTTTTTGAGAAGATAGTTATTTATTTAAAAATAAATTTTTTATTTCTTTCATTCTTGAAAATGGGATTCTTATAACAACAGACTTTCTATTAAACATGCTAAAGAACACTGGCTTCCACATACATGTGTTGAATACCTTTTTGAAGCTGTTAAAGGGACTATTGCAATACTCTTTTCAGGGCTAACCTTCTTGGGATTTCCTTTTTGAATATTAATAGTGGAAAAGCCATCCAGAAATATACTCCTTTATGAACAAAACCTTATCGAATATTGAAATAATATACTCTTTTCAACAACACCTTATGGAAAATGAAACAATATAGCCTCAGGGAGAGGATACTAATCAACAATACTTGATGTAACCAAACATAGAGTGTACAACATTAACTATTTTACTATGTTACAACCATAAGTAGAAAACAAAAGCCATCTATGAAATATCATTGGTTTCAACAGTGAGCCAGATGGACAACCCACAAAACTGTAGCCATAGAGCCCATGCAAAATGATAGCCATATAATGCAACCATAAATGAAACAATATTTATTTTCCAAATAATATTGTCTTCTATCAACAACACCTTATCAGAAATTGAAACAAAAAAGCCTTTTGAACAAAACCTTCTTGAAAACGAGATAATATAGGCCAAGGTGGACAATGAAAATTGATAAAGAATTGCATAATGTCAGCAATTTTATTTTGTTAGCTCTAAAATAGAGAATATATCCTTCTCAACAACATAGAACCAACAATGTTAACTATTTTATTCTATTCCAACCATAACCAGAAAATATTCAATGGTACCTTGTTAAATATAGTGCAATATAGCTTGCGGTGTAGAAATATTAAAGTTTACTCTTTCCTGAACGAAGCCTTATCAAAAAATTGGGAGAAACTAGCCTTTACAGGAGTGCGCTATCAAATAATTGAAATAATATAGCCTCTTTAGAAAGAGCCTTTCAAAAATTAAACAACATAGCCTAAACTAGAGGACAAAAATTAACAATCAATAATCAAAACAAACATAAATTTTATAACATCCAAGATACACAACAACAACCAACAAACAATGCATAGTGGAATGAAACACCTGCACATATATATATATATATATATATATATATATATATATATATATATATATATATATATATATATATATATATATATATATATATATGTATATATTATATATATATATATATACATATATATGTATATATATATATATATCACTATTTTTGTGAGCTTTGGTTGAAATGTTCATCGGCCTTCCTGAGTTTAGAATGCCTTAGCTTTGGGGACAGGGTGGTGGGTTGTTTTCTTGTTTTGGAGAACTTTGGTTGGAACTACTATGGGCCTTCCAGGTTTTTGAGGTCTTCATCGTCATGGAAAAGGTGGCAGGTTGTTTTTGGGTTTTAAAAATAAAAAGTGTTTGACGCATCACCAGGGAAGGACTGTGAAATGGCATCAACATTAATTGTTGCATGGTTTCCGTGTAGTGATGATGGTGCAAGTGAAGTCTATCTTTAAAGTCCTCAGAAAAACAAAGCGAACGTCTATACAATTTTCAACAGTGCATTGTTGGGTGTCATCCTTTGGGTTTATCTTATTGTTCAAGATAGCTGTGAGTGAGGAGATATCAAAAATTGAAAGAATATAGCCTTTTGAAGAGAAATATAGCCCAGGATACACAACCACAACCAACAAAAACTAGAAAAGGTTAAGAATTATATTTTGTTTCGTACATAGCCACAAAGTGGAACCCACAAAGAGAAACCAACAAAGATTCACAACAAGCAGTCGGAGTAAAAAATATACTTATTTCTCAACAAAAGCTTGTCATAAATAGCAATGACATTAGTCATTTTAGCAAGAGTCTATCATGGAAGAATAACAAATAAATGTGAAATTTAGTGTGGTGAACATCTGTATTTGATACACAATATGTAAATCAACATATTTAAAGAGTTTTATTATGTATAATACAAAATATGGAATACATGTGTAGTGCAAGGGATATATATACATGTATATATGTATATATATAGTGTTGTTCATGGTTTCAGTGTAGCTACGGTAGGTGGAAGGAAATATTGTTTGATTGTGTGTTGGCTTGTTACTTTGTATTTGTGTGTTTTCCTATCCTGGTCGTTGTTGTAACCAATATTGTTTGTTTTCTTGTTGCATTGTTGATGTGTGTTTTTGTGCACTGTTTAATTACTTTGCAACTATTTCCACTACATGGAAACCATGAATGAAATAATATGTTCCAAGCTATTCAACAACAATGAACAATGTCTATATATATATGCATATATGTGTGTGTATATATATATATATATGTATATATGTATATATATGCATATGTGTGTGTATATATATGTATATATATACATATGTATATGTGTATATATATACATATGTATATGTGTATATATATACATATGTATATATGTATATAAATTTATATATATGTATATATATATATATGCATATATATATATATATATGTATATATATGTTTGTGCATATACATGTATGCATATATATGCATATATATTTGTGTATATGTATATATATATATATATATATAAATTCTAGGGGAAAGGCAAACAAATTAACGGGATATGCATTAAGTTTGTTGGGGTGAAGAAGCAAGGGAGCTATTTTGGCCTACAATGAATGTAGTGAGGTGTTATAAAATCCATGGCATTTGCCATGACTTTAGAATTCATGGAACTTTCTAGGGAATCACAAGTCATGGATTTTTCCATGAATGGGTTTTATAGCACTTCTGACTACATGCATTGCAGGGCAAGACCGTTGCTTAATGTTTGCTTGTGCTTGCTTGCGGTATGTTTCATGAGGTGTGGAATATCAAGTGTAATTACAACCATCGCTACAATATGGATACCATACAACAATTAATGTTGGTGCCACAATGTCTTGTTCTTGTGCAACTGTTGCACATGAACAATGCAACCTTATCAAAAATTGAGAGAAAGTAGCCTTCCCAACAATAGCCCATCAAAAATTGAAATACTATACCCTCTTTAGCAGCACCCTATCGAAAATAAAACAAGATAGCCTAGGCTAGAGAATAGTAAGTAACAATGCATAATAGAATCAAGCAAAAATTATATAACAAAAAGAAATAATTAGGAAAGATGCTTCAATGTTGTATATAATAGTTAATATAAAGTATATCGTTTGAAGTGTGCCCTATAAAGGTTTAGATAAATAATTATTTTCAGAAAATAATAAACATTGGGAAGGCTACGTATGTACATTCCTTGCATCTACTTTGACATACATACAAATCTACACACAGGAAAAAATAATATTGTCTAATCTATGGCTTCCATTCTATGCAAATGGTTGCAATATATTAAAATAGTCGGTGTAATTTTCATAACACAATGCTAAAATTGTTGTTCTCTAGCTTTGGCTATATACTTTCATTTGCAATGCAAAATAAAATAGTTAATATTATAGAGTTAATGTTGTTATCGAGAAGCCATTCTTGACTTTCATATCGATTGATTTCATATTGACTATCAATAGAAATCTACATATATACAATATTAGATGCAGAAAATAGTATTATGAAATAGTCATAATCAATGATGGGCAATGGGATCTAACACAATGTGTTTAAGATTAACTACTTTATGCCATTGCTAGCATAACTTGAAATGTAAACCCCCGAGCAAGAACATAGATTGTCCACCACTTTCATGAATAGTGAAACCAATCTTTCTTGACACACTTAAGATACAAGGTATCATTGCAACAAGTGCTTCTTGAGGCTGGGAGAAATAATAACTAAAAAGCTTCTATGAAGGTGGTTGGAGGTTTTTTTTTTTTTTTGCATTGGCTGATGGTTGCAAAATGAATACATGCAATCCATAGATCAAACAATATTGATATTAAGAGATAATACAACCTTTTCTAAACAACACCTTACCTGGAATTGAAACAATATAGCCTTCTCAACAAAACCTTGTTCAAAATGATACAATGTAACTTAGGATAGAGTATAACAATGAAGAATTCCTTATGCAAATCAATATAAACTATATAGCGTTCACTATTTTTTAACATTTTAACTATGGTGAGAAAATGAAGGGCATGAATCAAAAATTCATTTCTCCCCTATGTGTAGATATGTATGTATGTCACAATGCATGCAAAGAACATTGATACATAGTGATTGGAATGTTAATTTTTGTTGGGACATTCTTGGAATGATACATTATATTCTTGTTGTTATTTGGAACATTGGTGCCGCCATTGATCACATTGATGGACAATGTATGTTCTAGGTTGATTGTCTTAGGGGAATATAGATTGTTTTTGAAATAATTTATGAGGAGTTCTATAACATGTAGCTTTTTTATACTATTTGTTTTCTGTCATATTCTAAATATCCCAACAAAAGAAAATTGAAATGCAAATTTTTTTGTAATTTAAAATTTGGGAATGGAGCTTGTTAGCCTTTTTTGGTTTAATTGAATCTTTGGCTGTTGTGTTGTTCTCATTATAGACCTTGTAGCCAGTCACCGAACTTGCAGCTGTGTCCTTTTCAGAGAGCAGCCCCAACAATGTCAGTAGGCTCTAGCTCTCCCTAGTTTGCTCGACAACCCTTTGGAGCCAAACCCATAAGTGTGTTCCTTGTTTATTTTTTGTTTCTGGCACTTGTATTGGCTATTTTCCACATGCATTCAACAAAATGCAACCATGCTTTGCTTGCATTTGTAGCCATTCTGTTGTATATTCTGACTTGTTTATATTTGAGGTATTTATGTGGCATTCACAATTTTCTTAGCTAGCTATTTGGGAGCAGGCTATCTGTAGCTATTTATGTGTCTTCCATTTTAGTGGACTTGAATATAACTTTCTTGTTGTAATATTTACTATGGAGCGTTTAGTGATAATTATAGACTTGTTCATAGGCATTATTGCATTTAATCCTATACACACACACACACACACACATATATATTTGCAACCATACTCAACCCAAAAAATCCTCATTTGTGGATGTTTTGATGCCTTCAAATCTTCCATAAAGTCAACAGCGGCCTAAACATTGCTTTCACCATTAATCCCAATGGTGGACATTTCATTTACTTGCTCGGGGGTTTGGTGAGAGTGCACGACGCTCCATGAGCCAATATGGTGGGGTGGACATCAGGCCTTCTTTTCTTATGTTGACATTGCATTCCGTAGCATGCACTAGGTATGCCTAGATTTTAATTACTTCATTCCTCCCATTACAAGTCCATAGCAAAAAATGTCTATCTGAAAATAATCTAAAGTTCCCAATTACTGAGCTGAGTTTTTAATGCAACCTATTATTCCCTCACCGGAAAAATATGCAGCCCATACATAGAGAAATGTTCCTCCCACAAGCTATGTCAAGTGATGTTTATTTCATTTTCCTAGGCAACAACCATATGTGCCTAGATTTAAACTTATCTATATTTGTTCTTACATCTATTGATAGGTTCATGTTGGAAAAAATATTTTCTAGGTCTTTGTTGAAATCATGATTGTCCTATTGAAGGGTTTTCTCCTGTGCGGATGGTTGCAACACTATAAATTTTATGTTGTTTTCTATAAGGCATTGCTGACTATTGTTCTATAGCTTCTCAGTGTGTGCCAACCCCACCTGCCACCTTTTCCACGGCTTCCAGAAGTCTACTAATACATGAAGGGTTGTTGGCTAGCTGGGAGGATGTTGGTTTCAATTGTACTTTGCAAGGTGCTTTTGGTTGTCATGCTCTAACTTTGGTTATAAGCTGGGGCTACAGACTTGTAATCAATGTAATTCCTTTTTGTAAATGGCATAGATTGTTCAGTTGCTTTGCTGACTTCAAAATGCTAAATATTTCTTTGTGCATATATGTCGACTGTTATATTGCTTGTTGTATGTGTTTATGTGGATTGTTTGATTTCTTTGTAGCTTTCACCACTACATGGAAACCATAAATTAAATAATGTGTTAGTATCTATTTAGCAACAACCAAGAATGTGTATATATCTGCATCTAACATCAAAATTATATATATTGGTCAGACTTTTTTTTTTGAGCTGCATATATACACATTGCATCTGTTGGATCCATGTGTACCATTCTATTGCTTGGAAGTATATAAGTAGGAAAAAGTGTGTTTTTGTTTTGTTTTCTTTTATTTATCTTTTGCTTTGTCCAAATATGTATGTATGTGAAATTAGATCTAGGCAGCATTGATATATACTCCTTGCCATGTTTATTGTTATGTGAATTCTCATGGGAACATTGTTTCATGTATGGGGTCCATATATTGGGGATGGTTGCAATAATAGCTTGGATTTAAAACTTTCCAAAGTAATTGGGTAGTTTATGTTATTTGGAATAAGGAATTGTTCAGTGCTAGGTTGTGGATTGGGCTACACAACATATGCAACAAACATTGTAGTCATAGCCTATATAGTAAGTCTAATAAGGCACATGGATTTTACCATTGATTAGGCTGGTCAATGATGTATCTTGTGTTTGATTTCATATTTTGTATGTGCAGATCTATGTGTTTTTTACATTTCATGCAAACAATATTCATATGTTTGAGGTCCATCTATGGATATATATGTGTATTGTCTAGGCATAGCTTTGGGGTAAAAGCACAAAGTTGGGTACATGAAGAGAGGAAGTTTCGGCCAAAACAAAAAAATTCACACCAAATGCGTTACATTTTCAAAAATGCATGCGCATTATAGATCAGGTACCAAGCCTAAATCCACACATATATGTGTTTTGCATTGAGTATGAGCTACAACGTGTACACGTTTCTTAGATGTATTTATTTTTTTAAATTAGTGATGTGTATTCATTTTAACGCAAGTTTTGTCTATGCACAAGGAGAGACTAGATCATGTAAGCATTTCAAAGGCCTTGATCGAAGAAAATTTTCACTCCACCTCCTCCCTGACACAACCACCTCTTGACCTCCAAGTTGGTTGAATTCTGCCTTTTTTTTCTTTATATCTTGCATTTTTGTTTGTTTATTTTGTTTTTGTTTTAATATTTTATAGTTTTTAAATTACATTTAAAAACCAAAAACATCAACGAAACAAAGAACGTTAAATTGTAAATCAAAACCATAAAAACTAAACCTAAATTGGACACATTTTTAAAACTTAGAAATCAAAACCCTAGAAACCCTAGGTTCCAAAAAACATAGGTCCCTAAAAACTAATTTACCTAGGTTAATCCTTGGACCTAAACCCTAAAACGTAAACCTAAAACATCCTTATCACATTGTGTAGTGTCATAAATTAGGGCTCCTTGGAGGTTTCTTACATTTTTTATTTGACATATAGATATGTTGAAATCATGTCATCAAATCTCTAAATCTAAACCCTAAACCCCAAAGCATTCATTTTGTCATAGGACCTTAAAATGAAATTTGGTTGCCTTAGGCAACTCCACCAAATTTTATTCCCTTAAGCCATGGACCATTTTTTCCTAGGACCTTACTAGAAATAGATCCCCTTAAGCCATCCTATCACCCTAAATCATAAATCAATGTCTTAAGGGGTCCTAATATGACATTTCTTAAGGGGATCAAACAAGTTCTCAAAATTTGGTGAATAGAGCTCAAGCTCATCTTTGTTTATTTTGTACATTGCAATTAGGTCACTAGCATATATCTATGTGTCCCTTTGAACATGTATTCTATTAATTTTTCATTCTTATCTTTAGTATTCTTTGAAAACAATGAATGGGATTATGAATTAATGTTAACTTGTTAAACTTATAATTTATTCTTAACTACTTTGTCCCACTATAGAGAACTTGTGTCTCTTATCATGAAATTTGAAAATTTAGATAAATCAATTTATGTCATTAGATTTTTAAATTAAATTCTATGTCATACTTGATTAATTTACATGTATTCTTGTTCGATATACCTTAGCTCTATAGATATACTCTTGTTGGGAAACAACCACACCTATGAGTAAACTTCCCCTCACCCCAAAAGATAAAGCTCTAGACCCATAAAAACTTAGAAGAATAAATTACTTATTGATGAATTAGTTAATTAATGATAGGCTTGATATTTATGAGCTCCATTGAGCACCCTTGTCTAACAATAATCCTAATATATAAATAGAATCTAGTATAATTTTTACTTGAATTAAACTACATGGTTTTCATCATTTACCCATTTTGACACTCATTCTTGAGTTGTTCATAACCTAAATTAGCTTGGGGACCTTTCCTTCTCTTTTTCCACCTTTATATATGTAATAGAAGGCACTCTAAACAACCCCTAACCTCCTATTTTAACACCCAATTTGACAAATCAAAGTTATATATCTACATGTGTCTTATTTTTCATTCTTTAGTCCTTTACCTTAATCTTAAGTCTTTACCTTGATGGTGATTTATTTAAATAAATCTTAATTCTTTACCTTAATCCATGTGGTTTTATTTATTTTTAAATAAATCAATTAATGTATAGATCATCAAATTTGGCTATAGTTTAATTATCAAGTGATATCTAGCTAAAAATAAGTTTATGGGGCCTTCTTTTAGGGGATTCACTTAATAAACCAATGACATAGTGCATGCATTTGAATAGGGTTCTAATAAAACCCCCTAATTTCATTTCTACCCTTCATATATATATATTTTTAAGGGTAAAATTTTTATTGAAACTCAAAGAACATCATTACAAAGAAGTCAAGAGACCAAAGTCCCCAGGAAATCCGAACCACTAAGCAGGAAAAGACAATCAACAACATCAGCCATCACTTTTCCCTTCCCTATCCTCAGCAAGAATTCTCTCAAAATCAGGACGAAGTGCCGGAGAAACCATTTCCCACTCCTCAATTCTCCATCCCTCAGCATACTCTGACGCCCATTTCGCCAAGCAATCAGCAGCCCTATTCCACTCCCTTGGAATATGGACGAAAGTCACCATCTCCATTAAAGAACTAACCCGCAAAATCTGATGCACCACCCCAGCCAGCTGCCAACTGACATCCTCCACTTTCTGCTTAATAAGTAAATTGACCAACACCTGGGAATCAGATTCACAAACAACTCTTCTCCATCCCAAATCATAGGCTTTCTCAAAAGCACAAAGAATTGCCAACCCTTCCATGTAGTTGACAGTATGCACACCCTCATAAACCGAAAAAAGGAAAACCATCGAACCCGAATAGTCCCTACCAATCCCCCCAATACCAGTCAGCCCCGGATTGCCTCTGGAGGAACCGTCAGTATTGATTTTTAGAACCCCAATTGGGGGAGGCTGCCAAAATCCAGACCTTTGAACTCTCTGCTTCGAATGCTTCCCACGCTTAACACATGCCGAGGCCGAGGACGGCCCCTGAATCCCCAATCTCTCCGCCACTTCAACATCCCTTTTCCCCAAGGGGAATTCTAACTCACACTTAGCCACCACCGTCTCCTGAACCATGCCCAAAATTCTCTGCCAAATTTGTTGCACCAACTTCTTTTCTCCCCGAAATATTCGCCGATTCCTCTCCAACCAAATCTGCCACAATATGAAGATAGGGCCCACCGACCACACTACCTGTAAAAAGGAAGCCATAGAAGGAGGCCTACCCAACCTCTGCCAAAACTCAATCAACGAGGAAGCATGAACACAGGGGCTACTCCAAACCCCCCACCAGAAGTGCCAAATCTGGAGGGAGAAAGGGCAGCGAAAAAACAGATGAGTCGAGTCCTCCTCATTAGCCCCACACAAAACACATACCGAGGGACCCTGAAAGCCACGCTTCTGAATATTATCCCAGGTCAAGCACTTATTCCAAGCCAACATCCAAACAAAACAATTACATTTTGGCCAGGAAGACTTGTTCCAGATCTTCTTCCACCACTGGATTTCAACCCCCTCCACCCTATGGGATAATAGCTCCTGGTAACCAGAAGCAACAGTGTAATCCCCATTAGGATTGGGAGACCAGGCAAGCACATCATCATACTGAAGAGAGCTGCAACGCCTCCTGGAAAGGATACTATGCAACTCACTACATTCTTCTGGCAAACCAACATCAGGCCATTCATCTGGAGACTTCCATCCCGCCACCTCCAACTGACCTCGAGAGGAAAAAGACTTAAAGTCACTCACCCGTGTCCACCCAATCTCGCGAAATCTCTGACAAAGGTTTACCAAGTGAGGAAACTGAGAAATGATGGGGGGATATCCATCCCACGAGTCAGACCAAAAATGAACCTCGGTGCCCTTTTTACAAATCCAAAATAAACCATCCTTAATGAGAGTAGCCCCTTTCTTAAGAGTGCTCCAGATCACAGAACCCTTCCCCAGAAGGGGGTAACGAGGCATTTCCAACTGAGGGATTCCCTGAAGATACTTCTGAGAGAGAATCTTGGCCCAGCTCTTATCCTGCTCCTTACACCACCTCCAGTATAGTTTAGCATCCAAAGCCACACCAACCAAAGCCATCTGTCGCAGACCCAGGCCACCATATTGCTTTGGGCTACACACCACCTCCCATCTGACCAAACTCCATTTGGAAGACTCCAAGCTACCCACCCATAAGAATTGTCGCGTCACATAATCCAAATCCTTAACAAAACCCAAAGGGGCCACCTGAAGCATGCATCTGTAAATGGGCAAAGCCTGTACCACAGACTTGATAAGCTGAACCCGACCAGCAAAGGATAGCCACCGATGTGTCCAGTGATTAACCTTCGCCCTAAACTTATCTAAAATGCTCTACCATGACGCCCGAGGCAATCTACCCACCGAAATAGGGAAACCAAGATAGGTCAGAGGAAGTGTTCCAATCTGAAATCTCAAAGTTTGAGCAATCCTTCTCTGGATGGGGTACGAAGTGTTGAAGAAGAAAATAGAAGACTTGTCCTCATTTATTTGTTGACCTGAGGCAACCAAGTAGACATCCAATGCCCTACGCAAATTAGAAGCCTCTCGCATTGAAGCCATACCCATCAGGGCAGTATCATCCACAAATTGTAGATGAGACTGCGGAGGTAGATTGCCTCCCCACTGCCAACCCTGTATACTTCCCACCTCCACATTCCTTCTAAGCAACCTCCCCAATCCTTCAGCAAAGAGGATAAACAAGTATGGAGAGAGAGGGTCCCCCTGACGAAGGCCCCTTGAAGCACCAAATAGCTCAGAATGATTCCCATTAATAAGCACCGAGAAAGAGACAGAGGTAACACAACTCCTAACCCATTGAATCCACTCCGCCGCAAACCCAAAAGCATCCAGGACCTTCCATAAGAAGGACCATCGAACTCTGTCATAAGCCTTCGCCATATCCAATTTGATAAACATTGCCTTTTCCTTGGAGCTGGCCATTGAATGGATGACTTCAGTTGCAATAACAATCCCGTCCAGAATCTGTCTACCTGCAACAAAGCCACTCTGTTCTTCGGAAATCAACTCCTCAAGCCCCTTTTTCAACCTGTCGGCAATTATCTTAGAGATTATTTTATAAATGACATTGCAGAGAGAAATGGGTCGAAATTGGCTTAACCTATCAGCCCCCTCACACTTGGGAATAAGCGCAAGGAAAGTAGAATTTAAGGCTCTTAGCATCTGCTTGTTCCTTTGAGATTCTTGCACAACCTCCAGGAGGTCCAAATTGATAATGTCCCAAAATTCTTGAAAAAACTCGATTGGGAAGCCATCAGGCCCTGGCGCCTTCCCCTTCTGCATCTGGAAAACAATTCCTTCAAGTTCTTCCAATGTGATATCGTTCATGAGCTGTTGGTTCAGCTCCCTAGACACAAGATTCAGAATACAAGAGAGAACTTGATCCTCCTCAGGCGACCCCCCTTGCGAGTCCTCCCTAAAGAGAGAAGCAAAATATTGTCGAACCTCATTAGAAATTTCAGGGAAGGAAGACAAATATTCTCCCCCATCACTCACAAGACTAGAGATAGAATTCCCATGCCTCCGTGCTTTCACCGAATTGAAGAAAAAAGACGTATTTTTATCCCCTTCCTGCAACCAAACTATTCGAGCCTTTTGTTTCCAATATATCTCTTCCCTCAACTCCCATTCCTCCAAGGTTCTCACAGCTTGCGCTTCAGCCTGAAGAAGCTCAGGCGTCACTCCAACCTCCCTTAACCTCCTCGTGATACTATCCAATTCTCCCTGAGCCACTGCCTTTTCATGGAAGACATTCCCAAAGCACTGATAGTTCCAGCGCTTAAGCTGATACTTCACATGTTGGAGACGCTTGGAAAAAACATACATTGTTGTCCCATACACAGGTCTACCACTCCTCCACCATTCAGCCACATAATCCTTTAGAGAGGGGTCACGCAACCACATGAGCTGGAACCTAAAAGAAGGCGTACGCGGGGCACAAGGTGAATCAATGACAAGCTTGATAGGCCAATGATCGGAACCTTTCCAATCCAAGATCTCAGAGCGTGAAGACCACATCCCCCCCACCCAGTAACAAGAAACCAGAAAGCGATCCAGCCTTTCTGCAATGCAATAATCCCCAACTCGACGGTTGGTCCAAGTAAACTGACCATTACTGGGCTTGATATCAACGAGATTTAAAGAGTTGATGCTATCCCTAAGCAACAAAGAAGAGGGCTCCAGCCTCCCAGAACCACCCCGCTTCTCAGCCACCTCGCAAATAGCATTGAAGTCCCCAGCCATAATCCATGGGTGGAAAGGAGCCATAGATCGGACTAACCTAATATGAGACCACAGAGCTTGCTTACCCCGAAAATCAATAGGAGCATAAATATCAGAAAAGAGAATAACCTCCCCTGTCTCAAAGCTAGAAGCCATCATAGACAGAGTTGATTTAGAAGACACCCACCAGAGAGGCCGAATTTTCTGAGGGTTCCAAAAATAGGCCACACCCCCAGAAGATCCATGAGCACCAATACACTGACACTCGCCACACCTCCATAACCTAGGTGCCAAGTCAAGCATACTCTCCACAGATAGCTTAGTCTCCTGAAGAAAGAACACATCAGGACCATGCTTCCGAACTAAATCATGAACCGCTTTTTGTCGAGGGCCGCTGTTCAAGCCCCTTACATTCCATGAAATAACAATCATTTCAAGGGGCTCGAAAAGTGAGCATCCAGAGTCCTTACTGACCCTGACTCAACCAAGTTCTCGCCTGTCAATTTGATCTTTTCCACTTCCTTCTTTCTACCTGGTTTAGCAAATTTCTCTGCTCCACCCTTCTTAATATCTTTTTGCAAGATACCCAGTTTTGGAGGCTTAGACTTCTTAGTAGACTCCAGATCTGCACTTCGCCCAAGAGGAGAGGAACCCTCCCCCACTGCTGGAATAACAGCCAAAGACACCGAAGCCTCTAAGCCTTCTGATGGCATAGCGGCATCCGAGAGCACCCCATAATCATGTTGTGGTTCCATAGAAGAGCCGAGAGCAGGTCCCTCTTGAGCTAACCCCTCAATCCCCTGCTCCAAGTTTACCAAACCTGGATTAACTTCCTGGTGACACAGGTCATCCAAAACCTCGAACCTGTTAAAAGTGCTCTCTTCTTGCCTTTCTCTGAAAGGTCTCTTTTTCCCCCTGTTCTTACTCCGAGCCTTGACAGGAACAAAACCATCATTATCTTCCGCCGCAATAGGACCACTACCCTTCTCCTTCTCCGCCCTGGGAGGCTCCCGAGAAGGCTGAGAAGGCTGGGGATCCACCGACTTGTATCTTGGACACTTTCTTAGCAAATGGCCATATTCACGACAGAGCCTGCATCGGAAAGGAAGGGTCTCGTAGTCCAATTGCTGCACCCAAGAGTAAGAACCCGCACACATATCTATTGCATCCGGCAGAGGCCTACTTAGGTCAATTTCAACACAAATTCTTGCAAAAGTCATTACCTTTTTCCCCAAGGTCTGTGACGAAGCTCCAACTGGTTTTCCAAGCAGCGAAGCCAACAAGAGCAACACATCCTCCCGACAGCATTCCACTGGGAGTCGAGGTAATCGAACCCACACGGGGACGCGGTTTGGAAGCTCCTCTGCAGGGTTAAATCTTGCATGCCATGGCTTGATAAACAACCCCACCTTATTATAAAAATAAGGGCCTCCCTCAAACACCCTGTTACGATCGGCTATGCAGTTAAAAGTAACCATGAAGTAATTGTTAGCCAACAACATTATCTCCATTTCTCCCACCGGCTCCCACGTTCTTTGAGCCCAAGTCTCCAAAAACTGGAGTGATACCCTCATCCCCAAAAATTTGCAATATAGGGAATGGTTTGAGTAGTAATCAATGTCTTCAGCAATCAGATCAGGCGGAACAACAAATTTTGGTCTCACCTTGCACCGCTCTAAACAACCATTAACCTTTGTGATCCGTGTACCTGAGGACAATCCTGCACTATCCGTCCCAGAGTCCATAGTAAATAGATTATTATTATATGTTGACATCCCATTCTTTGGGGACATCAAGAAAATTGTTGCGTGAACACTCGAATCAGGGATAACCCCAGAAACCTCTCCCTTGGAAGAAGCCATCAAGCCCTACTCCAGTTCAGAAACCCATAGAGAGAAACAAAGGGCCGCAACCCCTGTCACTTCCACCTCTCGAGCTCTGCAATATCGGCCACTCCAGCCCTCCCACACTCACACCAGAAAAAAGGGAGATCACCAACGCCAAAGGAGCCTTCTACAACCCGGAGCCCACTTGCCTGCGAGTTGCTCAGTACCCGACCGCGAGCCTGGCTTTCTTGAATCCCAGCGCCCATCGCGTGGTGCTGAAACCACCCGATTAGGCACGCGAGCTGACGCGCGAGAACGCACCGGTGTGCATTACGCCCAAAGAACGCAAACACCCTCCCCAAAACCTTCTACCCTTCATATTAACAACCACACACTGGACTCAATTTAATGTGTGTACATGCTATGGATTTTTAATGTTATGGATTTTTTAATGTTATAAATCAAACGGTCTTTAAATGAAATGTATTTTGAATTTTTGCACATTCAATGTGATTTTCAAATAACTTTCAAATTGTGTGGATTATTTAATTAGTTTTTTGATATATATTTTTTATTGTTTAACATGCAGTTGCCATTTAATTGCTCTCATGGATCCATAATTTAATTTAGAGGATTTTATGCCTGATCCACAAATTCATCTAGATGATCCACCACTAGAACAAAACCCCACACCTCTAGAATCTCCACCGTGTAACCCCCCACCCCCTGTAGTAGATGAGGATCAATTAAGAGAGAGCATCTGAGTAAACCTTAGTGTGATTCAAGCAAATATAGATCTTATAAATAATGAGCCTAGAATCCCTCCCCATCTCGCATGGTTTGCATCTACGATGCAAACTATTGTCGATTCTATTTGATCCATTGATGTAGACCTAGATAGGTTCCATCAATGGAGAGAAGAGAGGAGACAATTCTATGCAGATGGATTTTCCTACAAAGAAATCAATGACCTTAAAATTACCAAACAAGCCATGTGCCAATATTTTATTAACCCCCAAACAAACCAACCAATTCCTCCAACCAAAAAATGAATTTCAATTTTATGGTGTAGGAACTTGTAGATAGCTACACATTTTTGGGATAGATGGTGGATGGTGTTTGATAATACACCACATGGAAATTGTGAGGTGTCCCTATACTTTTTGAGAAAGTTATGGGCTGAGTTTGAGTTGGGTAGAAAACCCAACTATTTTTATATGAGGTCATTTGAGTTGGAGGCATGGCATGCTAACTTATAGACTAGTAGCGATGTCAATCCCTGTTAGCATGCTCTAATTGCTCCTATTTTTCCTCCTCCTTCTCTTGGTGTTCCCATTGTATTTCAACAATAGACCATGTTGTTGACATTAGGAGCATTGAGTTCACTTTTAGGACATCTCACTCATCAGACTGCACACACGACAACTAAAGTGGTCAATAGAGAGCATGGAGACTTCGGGGCTATATAGGAGTTACTCGAGGGGCATCCCACTTGGGGTGACCCACATGCATCTAGGATGAATTCATACTTGAATTTACTATATTCTAAGGATCATCCTACACAAGTATGTTCATCTTTTGAACTTAAATTTAATTCAAGTTTGAAATGTGAAAAATTCATGTAAATAATAACATCAAGTTTTATATATAATATAATATTAATTCAATAAGTGTTTGGTGTAGACACATGATCACATGGTGCCTAATCATCATGTCTATATGTCGAGTGTTGTAGATCTGAGCTCACCTTTTGGACATGTACTTGAACCAATATATATTAAATAATTTGTGTGGATATATCTAATTTTTAATTTGAATTTGTACACATGTGTGAATTAATATAATATAATATTATATCTAGATGTAGGGAGGTCATACAATACCTAGTATTGACCAACCACAAGTTGTGGTGAGCACTCCTGAGACATCATCAGCTCAGGTGCGTGCTTTCAAAAGTTTGTTAAGTTTAAATTAAAAATACACACCATAGATCTAATTTAATTTGTTCATTTACATACACATGTGTGAATGATCTATACAAACTATTGTCCATCTATACATGTAGGGATTTCATGAGATACCCATGGTGGGCACACCTAAGACGTCATCGACATTTATGCATGGGCAATCTCAAGTGCGTGATCATGAGGTCATATCATTCGAGGTTGTAAACTTTACTAAATATCCTATACAATTTTTATGGACCTTTTAAACATATATATAGTCAAGGTTTTAACATATTGTTTGCTTTATATGAATATGCAAGATATAGTAGATTAGGCATTTGGATATTCTTAATTGATAGTTATGCTACCCATTGAACAAAATGTGCCAATAGATTCACATGATCATATGGTAATTTATGCATACTAAAAATAATTTTTATTGTATTTACTAGATATATTTAATTAAATTTATTTTTATCTAAAATTTTATATTTTCAAGTTTAAATATGTTTAATTATATCAAAATTTCTAAATAACTTTAAATCTAATTTCAAGTTTCTTGTACTCTCTTTTCGGCCTTGATGCGCGGTACATCTAGTGCGACGTGGAACGAGGGAGACTTGATATGACCAATTAGCCTGATAGTTAGATGGTTTTAAATTTTATGGACTATAGATCTCTAGAGTTTTATTTAAATATATGTGTTGGACTTGACATATACATCTTGACATATAAATTTTATGGACTATCTATCTCTAGTTTTATTTTCAACATGTTATTATCATATTTGTGTTTATTTATATCAATTGACTTTAATACATGATGATTATATATGCAATCAATTATGATTGTGTTATGTTCATTTTGATGATTATATGCACTCATGTATGTATAGATATAAATTATCTAATTTTCAAGTAATACATGCATTATATAAATTCTTATCTAGAATCAAATTTCATATATATAATTTATCGCATGGTTAGGTGACAAATTAAAGAATTCCTTAAATAGTTTAGATAATATGTACATAATAAATTAAGGACATGTAATTTTAACTATTTTCCAATTCTAGCAAATATTTGAATCAATAAACAAAAATCTATCTCCTTGTATGTATAAAATGTATAATCTATACAATTGAACAATTATATACAATGTGGTAAATACAAGACATGAAATGTATAATCTATAAAATTGGAACAAGATATTTAAAAAGTGTCTAATAAGCTCATTGAAGTTCATACATCGAACAAACATATATAATGTATATTGATGTTTAATACAACTATATAACATGATGAAACATATATGTGCATGTAGATACAATTAAAGCTTATCAACTTTTACGTGAAGACCAAAAATTGATATTTACATAGTCTCTTGATAAAATAATTTTTTCAGTGGCAATCACATGGTAGACCGACTTGATGAGAACCTGCAAAAATAATTAATGTAAGTAAACTAACTATAATTTTTATGAGTCATTTAAGTAAAAAATTCATGCGAGAAAAGAATAATATATAGTAAATTCCATTCAAATTGAAATGATGTTTTCCATAGGATGGATTAAGGGGACCTAAGAGGATATATAGCTTAAGGGGGGTCTTAAGAGAATGACTTAAGTGGAGTTAAGAGGATGGAAAGTTAAGAGGATGTATGCCATGAACCCTAGGGGCTTAATGGGTCCTAAGA
>VDFB02072759.1:88896-115801 GCA_007258455.2 Sequoia sempervirens
ATTTTCATTTTCATCAACAAAATGGTTTTCATTTTCATTTTCATCTTCATTTTCATTAACAAAACGGTTCTCATTTTCATTTTCATTTTCATCTTCATTTTCACTAACAAAACGGTTCTCATTTTCATTTTCATCAACAAAACGGTTTTCATTTTCATTTTCATTTTCATCAAAAATATAGGTTTTGTTTTCACTTTCAAGAAAATGATCATTTTGATTTTCATTTGCAACAAATGGTTTTTCTTTTTTGTTTTCAACAAGTTCTATAAAAGTTTCATCTCTTTGAATATACTCAATGTCAACATCATTATATCCAACATCTTGTAAAAATTCTACATACAAATTTACCATTTCACTAACATATGGATTTGAAGACGTACTTGGATTTGTGCATATTGAAACATTCTCCTTAACATTCAAAGAGGGATTTGAAGACATAGTAGGACTTGTTTGTATAATCATATTCTTCTCCAAATTGACTCCTTGCAAATTAGCTTCATCTACAACTATGGTATCTTCAATATTTTCATCTTCAATAGTTGTTGAATTGGTTGCTCCACCATCGTTCATTGATTTCATTCTCATTCTTCTTTCTCTTTTTCTTTGTCTCTCTTTTTCTCTATTTGCTTCAACTTCTTGAGGAGTCAATGTCTTTCTTCTCTTATTACGAGTTTTATCTCCCATAATTATAAAATTCTCAAGCACAAATGAATGTTAATAGGAAATACTTCAAAATATTCAATCCAAATTGGAAGTTGAATACCTATTACGACAAAATTTTTCCTCATGTGTTCCTCAAAACAAGTAGAAGACTACCACAATTCCACTTTAAAAATTGTTTTCTTCATGCTTTCTTTGAAAAATTCAATCCATATTGCAAATTGAAACCTTTTGTTCCTCCAAATAAGCTCAAAAATAACACAATTTCACTTCAAAAATGGTGTAGATGATGCTCCCTTTGATAAAATTAACCAAAAATAAAATTCACCACCTGTAAATACAATAACTTATGAAAAATAATTCATTTTTAGTGCTCTCAGCCATACATATGAAGTTGCAAAGTTGTAGACTTCACAGTAATTTTGCACAGTGTTTTTAAATAAATAAACGGGATCCCGCTTATTAATAAGCGGGATCCCGTCAATCACTGACATTGAATGTCGAGTCGTTGTAAAGGTAACGGATCCCGTTTGTTCCATTTACAACGGTCAAAATACCGTCAGATGGGAACGGGATCCCAATTATAGTACGAGATCCCATTTATTAATAAACAGGATCCCGCTTTATAATCGGTGATCCCTTTTTTTAAATTTGAATTTTGCTTTGCATCGTAAGTATGTTTTTGCCAAGGTTTTTGGTTCGAGAAAAGCATTGGAAGTCTGAACCTAGGCCTTCAACCTGGTTTGACCTGCAAGTTGAAGGCCCTAACAATGTCAAAGAAAAATACCGACTTTGGACATATATAGTTGATGACCTTTTTTGCAAAATTTTATGACGAAATTAAAACCCATTTTAGATGAAACAATGCAAATTCTAAATATGTAATTTGTTTTGCAATTGAATTATTTTTTCTATTTTTCAATTAATTTCTAATAAAATTGGTCCATAAACTTTAAATATCGAGTTTTACTATTTTAATAACTTTTGATCAACATAACATTTTGACAAACGGATTGCAGAGCAAACTTCGCACAATTCTTTTCAATTTGAAAAAAAATCAGAAAATGATAAGTTTAGGTCATCTTATGCATGTCGTACATGACGATTTTTCAAAACGACAAATTTGCCTAATAAAAAATTAACAAAATAAAAAATATTCAATAAAAAATTACAAAAAATATCAAGAGCAAGTTTCAGTGAGTCATAAAACTTTTCCCAAAAGGATTTAGAAAAATACAATAATTTAAGTCAAAATATGGATGTCGTACACGTGCATGGTATGGTTAAAAAAAATGACTTTTAAATAGTGGTTTTTAGAAATGCCTATTAAAATTCAATTTGTACAATCTGGGTATTGAAATAAATTACATATTTGGAAACTAGACTCCGAGCACTACATTTTATGATTAGTGACTTTTTTAAAGATTTCATCTCTAAGTGCTTCAAATTTTAAGGTCAAATGTGTCAAATACTAAAAATCAGGGAAAACACTCCCACTTTTTGGCCAAAAAGTGGTCTCAACTTCTTGCACACACCTAGACGCTTGTTTGCCAGGTTTTCGCCAAAGTAACCATTTTTTTAGGACTTTTTCTCTTTTTTTGGATTTTTGGGTTCTATACCTTGAAAGAATTAAGCATAAAACTTTTTGAGATGGGAGCTATTCATGGGCTCCTGTAGAGGTTCCCCTTCGGGTGTTGATAGCTGATATGCCCCTGATTTATAGCTTGCTGTGATGATTAAAGGCCCTAACCAATTGGGTTCGAACTTGCCTTTGCTGCTGGGACTCAGGACATTCTTTTGATTTTCTTTTAAGACCAATTCTCTGACTTGGAAAGTCCTGCTTCTGATCTTGTTGTAGCTTCATTTGAGTCTATTTTGATAGACTTGCAGATGATTCAAAGCGTCTATGCGTCTCTCATCCAGTAGCTCCAACTCGTTTAATCTTGACACTCGGTAGTCCTCATCAGTGATAAGGTTTTGCAATGATATTCTGAGGGATGGGAGCTCGATCTCAATGGGGAGTATGGCTTCTGATCCATAGACCAAGGAGAATGGGGTGGTGCCAGTGGGTGTGCGGATGCTGGTTCGATAAGCCCATAGGGTGGGACTAAGCTGTAAGTACCAGTCACGACCTGCGTCATTAACTATTTTCTTGAGGATTTTAAGGATGGTTTTATTCATGGCTTCCACTTGGCCATTGCCTTGGGGATAGTACGGGGTGAAGCGATGCTGGATTTTGAATTTCTTGCACAAGTCGCGAACCTCTTGGTTCTTGAATGGTGTCTCATTATCTAAGATAATGGCTTGTGGGACATCGTAATGACAGATGCGATAGTTCAAGATAAATTTTGAGATTTGCTTCCCAGTGATATACGTCATGGATATGGCTTCCACCCACTTTGTGAAGTACTCAGTTGCAGTTATGATGAACTTATGGCCATTGGATGAGGTGGGTGAGATTTTTCCAATGAGATCAAGTCCCCACTGCAAAAAGGGCCATGGTGTGACGATCGGGTGAAGCTCTTGATCTGGAGCATGGATGAGGTCCCCATGCTGCTGACATTGTAAACACCTTTTAGCTTGATCATGCACTTCTCTTTCCATTGTGGCCAATAATACCCCATCCTCAGCAGTTTCTTGGCGATGGTCATTCCACTCGAGTGTGAGCCACAGATACCGTTATGAACCTTGGTTAGAGTGGTTAATGCCTCCTCAACATTTAAACAGTGTAGCAAGGTACGCTCTATGCTTCTACGGTATGAGGTATCACCTAGGATGACAAATCTAGATGCCTTTTTGATAAAGGTTAGTTTTAGGCTTGATGGGAGGTTAGCGGGTATCACTCCTATGTGAAGATATGTGTAAATGTCATGGTACCAAGGATCACCAGGACCAACGATTTCACACACATATTCCGATTCTGGTACCTCGAATGTGGGAACAAGAAGCTGCTTGATCAGAAATTCATATTTTAGCGCATTATGAGGGATGTCTAATAGGGACCCAATTGTAGCCATGGCGTCTGCTGCTCTGTTGTTGGTTCTCAGAATCTGCTCAAATGTTATGTCAATGAAGGATTCCTTTAGAGTCTCCACCAATTTCTTGTATGGAGTGAGCTTATCATCTTTAGTCTGATATTCATTATTAACCTGATTTATGATCAATTGAGAGTCCCCGTACACCTTGAGAGCTATGATATTCCATTGCACTGCTATCCTAAGGCCTATAGTCAAAGCCTCGTATTCCACTATGTTGTTAGTGCAAGGAAATGCTAGTTTGTGTGACTTCGGTATGCAATCCCCTTGTGGGGTGATGAAGAAGACACCAGCTCCTGATCCATGTTGTGTGTATGAACCATCGAAGTATAGTTTCCAATGGTCAGTTATATTGAGGTTAAAGATGGATTCATCTAGGAATTCTGAGACAAGAGAGTTCTCAAAATAAATGGGTGCTTCTGCTAGTTTATTTGCAATAACTTGTCCCTTAATGGCTTTTCGCTCTACATACTCGATGTCATACTTTGATAATATCATTACCCACTTTGCCATTCTGCATGTGAGCATTTCCTTTGATAGGAGATACTTGAGGGGATCAATTTTCGCAATGATCTTTATCTTGTGTGCCAACATGTAATGTCTAAATTTTTGGGATGCAAACACTATTGCGAGGCAAGCTTTCTCGATGAATGAGTAATTTAGCTCGTGACTGACCATTGTCCTGCTGATATAGTAGATGGCCCTTTCCATTCCATTTTCATCATGCTGAGCTAGAAGAGCTCCAAGGCTGCTGTTGCTAACACATATAAGATTAATGACTTTCTCGGGATAGGTGGCATTAACACTGGTGGTGTCAGTAGGTATTCCTTGATTTTGTTAAATGCTTCTTCACATTTTGTATCCCATTTGTATGCTACCCCCTTGTGGAGTAGGTGAGAATATGGATTCTGCTTGTCTGCCAGTTGTGCTATAAATCATCAGATGGATTGAAGTCAGCCTTGGAGGCTTCTCAGTTGTTTTAATGTCTTTGGTGGTTCCATCTCGAGGATTGCTTTCACTTTTTCCGGATCCACCTCGATACCCCTCATGGAGACTATGTATCCTAGCAATTTACCTGATTGTATGCCGAAGACGCACTTCTTGGGATTTAGTCTGACTTTGTATTCCTCTAGTCTATCAAAGATAGCACTTAGGGTTGCTATATGATCTTGTCTCTTTCTTGACTTAGCTAGAATGTCGTCGATATAGTCTTCAACTGTTTTGTGGATCATGTCATGGAATATTAATGTCATGGCCCTTTGATAGGTTGCTCTTGCATTCTTTAGGCCAAATGGCATCATGTTCTAGTAGTAGGTCCCCCATGGACAAATGAAAGCCGTCTTGTGTTGATCCTTTTTTGCTATCATGATCTGGTTGTATCCTGAAAATCCGTCCATTAGTGATAGCATCTCATGTCCTGCTGTCATGTCTACTATCATGTCAATGTTGGGAAGTGGGAAATCATCCTTGGGACATGCTTTGTTCAAATCTCTGAAGTCCGTATAGGTTCTTATGGCTCCGTTAGGTTTTGAAATAGGTACCAAATTTGACACCCATTTCGGATAATCGATTGGTCGGATAAATCCTGCATCTAACAACTTTTTGAGCATCATTTTGACTAACAAAGCATTTTGAGGATGCATTTTTCAAAGCTTTTGTTTGACCGGTTTTGCTTCTGGATACACTACTAAATGATGGACCATTGTCTCTAGATCTAGGCCTGGCATGTCATCGTAACTCCATATGAATTTTATTTTCCTTTCCTTTAGGAATGCTGCTAGGAGTTCTTGCTCTTCTCATAATAGTGATTCTGCATAGAATGTGATATGCGGGGTCTCCTCTGTTCCTAGGTTAACATGATTGCATTTTTTAGCCAAGACTGCTAACTTCTCTTGATGAATAGCTCTTAGAGGAAGATTAAATCCTTCATCCTCGGGTGCCTCAGAGAGGTTTTCACCATTGGATACATCCTTTCTTTTTACTATTTTCTTGTCAGAGAGTGCCATGGTGTGGTTTTCACTCAAGGACTTGGATATGATTCTTAGTTTCTCACTTTTGTGACTGAAGGATTCAATTGTTTCCCCGTAATAGGTGTGTGTGTCCAACTCCATTATAAAGAGTGCTTTATGATCCCCATCTGGAATGTTATCTCTCAATCCCATGAATTCTGAGAGCACTTCATCATTTTCAAATGTATTGAGAATTGGTGCTCCTCGTTGGTCATAGTCGATCAGTTGGGGGTACACTAAATGGATCTCATGATCTGGATGGTCTGCTTCAAAGGAGAGGGTGCTAATCATACACAGGGTGGTGTCCTCAAATAACCTAGGTAGATTGGATATGGTATCCTCATCATCACTACTAATATAGGGCTCAGTTATGAAATTATGTGTGTCCCTACCTATGCCTATTGGTGAGTGTACTTGTACTAGTACTGGCTGAGGAGAAACATTAGCCGTTCTAATCAGAGGACTTTGGCCATGTATGGTTATGCTTGGAGGGGTGCGTCCAAGACCAAGATTTGTTATGGGTCGCGTCTCTGGCATGATAGATATTATGAGCCCATTGTTATTTTATCCCAGTCTTTGATTTCTGTCATAGCCCATTGCAAGCATCATTTGTAGGCCCTTGCTTCTTTCATCCATTGGTAAATTAGCTGCCAGTCTTTCATCTTGATACAACATGTGAGATGGATCTGCTTCAATAACCTCATGGCCAAGGTCTCCCCATCTTGTGAATTCAGGATAGTTTTCAAGATAGGCTTGTGATGTAGAAGCTTGATTTTCTTGTGGGTGTCCTCGTGATCTAGGAGATTGTGGTTACTCTCCTATCACAAAGTCATTGTTAGGGAGTTTGTAGCTTCCACAACTGTCCTCCTGGATGATGAGCTTGATATCAGAGATGGTGGGGATGGCGGGTGTCTCTTTGGCAGAAATGGACGCGAGAGTGGCAGGGTCAATGTATGATGTGGATGGACCCTCATCATTCTTTGGCACTTGGGGGATTTTGTAATACTTGGATTCAAGATTTTTGCAATATGAAAATGGTTCAGGATCCCCGTGGATGGTGACCACTTGTCCATTATGTGTAAATTTCACACATTGGTGGAAGGTTGATGCTATGAATTTCATCGCATGGATCCATGGGCGTCCTAGGAGGATATTATATGGTAATTCGAGGTCCAAGACCTGACATGTGGTTTCCATGATCGTTGGCCCTACTTGAATAGGGAGTTTGATTATGCCCTGAGACACTCTTTCTTGGTCATCATATGCTCTTATTGTGATACCTTTACCTTTGTTGATGGAATCTTCTGATATTTTCAACTGCTTGATGAGGCTGAGAGAACAAATGTTCAAACCTACACCTCCATCTACCAGGACCCTTTTGATTTTGCTCTTGTTGACAATGGCTTCTAAGTGAAGTGAATGGTTGTGAGATGGTTTGGCAGGGAAATCTTGGTCAAAGAATGTAAGGAGATTAGGCATTATGATATTTCTGACCATAGCTTGGAGTTGGTCCACATCGAGATCTACAGGGACAGTGGATGAGGCTAATGCTTCCTCAAGAATCTTTTTATGTGCTGATGAGATTTTTAACAACTCCATGATGGAAATGTGTGCTGGTGTTATCTTGAGTTGTTCTACAACATTGTAGCTATGTGGAACAACTCTAGATGAAGGGATTCTATTAGGCTGGGATGATCCTGCAATGGTGACTTTGCCGCCTCTTGTGGTGACTCCACAATCTTTGGCATGGGCGCCTTTGATGGTGATGACCATGCAATCTTCATTTAGGGAGGCAACGACCGTTTCATACACATGATTTGTACTACCCTCCCCTTTATCATTTTTATTCCCTTTGTTGCCATGATTCAACATTGGATTCATGTAGATTTTTAGATCCTAATTTCTGGTAGGTGGTTCCACATTTATGATTTTCTTGTCAATGAGATCTTGGATGATATTTTTGAGTCTCATGCAATTGTTTGTGGTGTGACCTTTGATTTTATGAAATTCACAAAGTTGATTTTTGTTATACCAAGGGGGTTTGACATCGGGTTCTTGGTAGTTCTCGAATGTAGGAGGCTTGATGAGTTTTTCATCGATCAAATTTTTCATTATGTCCTCTAGTGGTTCCCCCAAGATAGCGTATTTTCATTTGGGATAAATTTTGTGTTGGGGTGGTCCTCTTTGATCATTGAGGTTATTGATCGTAGGATTGTTGTTGGGTTGATATGTTGTGTGATGATTGTTTTGGCGTTGATTTTGGATTTGTGGTGTGGGTGTGTTCTGGCGTGGACCACTAATGACCACCTTGGCATCTATGACACCATCATTATTAATGTTCTTGTTCCTTGCCCATGTGCGAGGTTTATCATTGTAATTGGATGATGGGAGGTTGTTTTGCGGTTCGTGATATGATGTTGATTCTGTGGGTTGAGTCACAAGGGCTCTTTCGATGCTGAGTGCCTTGGAGATCAATTGCTCATATGTGGTGATGCCTTGAACCTTGAGATGAAATGCTAAGAAAATTTCAAGGTTGGTGATGATGGTGCAAACTTGTTGTTCTTCTAGCATGGTCCACTTGCTCTGATTGGCCTTGGATTGCCATCATTGAAGGAATGAAGCAAAAGATTCATTCTTTCCTTGCTTTAGAGCGTATAGTTCTTCGAGACTGACATCCATTGCAATATTACATGCATAGTTCCTAATGAATGCATCCCTGATTTCTTGGAATGTTTTGATGCCTGAAGGTAAGTGAGAGAACCATTCTATAGCGGGGCCTACCAAGCTTCTAGGAAATAGCTGCATCAGATACATATCGTCATATGCGACCTCCATGCAATGAACTTGGAATTCCCTGATGTGATCTTCAGGGTTTCCCATCCCTTGATATTTGTCGAATTTGGGGATTTGAAATCCCTTGGGCAATGGTTTCATTTCTAAGCTCCTATCAAATGGATAGGGACACAAGTTGCTTGGTGTTTTGGTTGTTCGCCCTAATTGAAGGTCGAGCACTTGTTGCAAGAGCAAGTTGAGTTGTGTCGTCATGTCACTTTGCGGATCAGGGGGTGGGATGAAAGTGTTTTGAGGTGTTTGAATCGTGGGTTGGATGGGTGGATTGTTTGGTGCATTGTTCGGTGGTATATGTATGTTCTGGCAGGAAAAGTAGGCTTCTACTTGCTTTTTTATGAACAACACTTGTTGTTGCGCTAAGATTTGTGCTTGTTGTTGCGCTTGTTGCTGCTCCAACAATGCTTGTTGTCATGCTTGTTGTGCTTGATATTGAGCTTGTGCTTGTGTGGCTTGTTGCTGCAATAATAGTTGTGCTTGAGCAACCCTTTGTGCTTGCAATGCTTGCGTGGCTTGGTGGCTTGTTGTTGTTGCTGTTGCAATAATGCTTGGGCTTGTTATGCTTGTTGCACTTGTAATGTGGCTTGTGCAACTTGAGCAGCTTGTGCGGCTTGAGCGGCTTGTTGCACAGCTTTTTGTTTTTGAACTTGTTGGTATCCTCTTTGAAAAGCAGCTTACAATGTTGCGTCGTATTGGCTTGATGTGGTGAATGTTGGTGGTGGTGGAGGTGGTGGTGGATTTGGAATGGTGGTAGATGATGATGTTGTGTTGATGTTTTGGGTGTTGGATAGTGGTATTGATGTGATTGGTCCTTGAGAGACCATGCTTTGTGATGTTAGGGGTGTGTTTGATGATGTTGCCATTACTTGTGTGTTTGTCATTTGTTGTTGCAATATCAACGACAAATTTTGTGTGTTTGGTGTAATGCTTTGATTGATGGTTGGGATGTATGTTTGATTGATACCTGGTAGGGGAGGAAGCCCTAAACTAAGGAGTGGCATGGATGATAATGGTAATGGTAGAAGAGGTGGAAAGGTGAGGGGCGTGAGTTGTGAAAATGTCGTGGTGTCGAATAAGCCCCCTAGTCCGAACATATCTCCCTCTTCTGGTGAATTTGTGAGAATAGGTGTTTGAGGAGTTGTGTGAAAGAATGATGATGATGGATCATGATGGAATGTGAGAGGAACATTTTTGTGTAATGGGTTTTGGGGTATACTTTGTTCCAATGTGGTGTTTGCATCCATGTTTTGATTATTAACAAGGGGGTGTGATTGAAGAGCATTAAGAAATGTGTTTCCTTTGTTAACATTGGATTCGGTTGGAGCAAACAATGTTGTGATTTGCAGAATGTTTTGCGTGATGTTTTGGGATGGAGGTGTAGATGAAATGGGGATGGTGGATGAGATAGGTGGAAAGGATGTCTCCACTATAGTACTTACATCAAAATCCGAAGGCAACTTGGCCCCTTGTTTTGCTAGTTCAAGCATGTACTATAACGAAGGGTTGAGTCTCATCATGATGTTGATGATTTTATGATTCTCTGGATTTTGAAGCATTTCCGTCATTTCCTCGCGATACATTCCACAGGTAAGATCCTCTCCTTGAATTTCTTCTTGCTGATTTTGCGATGATGAGAGGGTCAATGGATTACTTGATTCTGCTGGATTCATTTTTGCGTTTGTTTGGCTAAGATCGCTTGAAGTGGGTGTTTCTTTGTTGGCTTCCATACTCTTCTTGTATTGAGATCTAGTTAGAACCATAAAACAAGGATCAATCTTTGAGAATACGGGAGATGAATCTCTTGATTCCTTGGATCAATCATTATTTTATGTCCCAAAGTATAAAGTTTTTAGGATGCCTTGAGGATCAAAGGTGATGATATGATGATGTTAGGGATGGATGATATGGATGTTTTGGCTTTTGATAAATCTTGAATGAGACACTAGGCTTTTTAGGACTTGCAGATTTTGATTCTTGATTTTGGATTTTGAGAATTTGAGATTTTGTCCTTGATTTTAATTTGGATTTTGAACAAAAAGACCCTAAGATGTTTTATAATGATCTAAGGGATAGCTTTGTTTAAAGGATGATAATTTGGATATGTATGAGGAGAAGGATGCATCTACCCACACCTATTCAAACAAGATGATTGTTTTACTAAGCATATGAAGAAGGATTCATCTACATACACTAAGCTAGACAAGATGATTTTGATAACTTTGATTAAGTATATGCAAAAGGATGCATCTACACATACCTAGCCAAAGGTGTTTTTGCCAATGTTTTCAAGGATTTCGTTCTCAATGATATTGATGATTTTGATTTTGCCACAAAGCCTAGTATCAAGGATGATTTCAAGATTTTCCAAAAGGTGATGATGAGATGAAATTTATTTTGATGTTTTGGAGGGATGGATAAAAAAGATCTTGATGTGTTTTCATCCTAAGATGAACCTAAGAAGGACACTTTGTTTGTCTAGACCTAGGTATTGAAGATCATGCAAATTCTTCCTAATTACCTTTGTAATCAAGAAATGATTTCGTTTGAACATTCATTTTTGGATTTCCAATCAATGATTTTGTGCTTTTGAGGTTGTGAGTCTTCAATCACATATGAGAGTTCATTTTGCTTAGCTTTGCTTAATGTCTTTATTTTACCAAAAACACTTTCTTCAATTAGGTTTTCCAACTAAGATGTCCAATGTCTTAATTTCCTCAAACCCCACAAGATATGTTATGTGGAAATTCAATGAACTTAAGGCAAGGGTTTCCTATTGTTTACTTAAGAAGACAAATTGAGATATAATCCAATGCTTAGAAACCTCTAAGGATGTGAATCCCAAGGGAAAGCAATAACATATGGATTGAGTCAATTGTATTTGTCCTCAAAAGGGTTTGAAATTTGGATGATGTTAAGTGTTTGTTTTTGAGATGTTTTCGATCAAGAAATGAATTTTGTAACCTAAGAATAAGTACAATCCTATGGATGTGTAAGACAATATTTGTTGGATTCCCACTTGGACAAGTCCAGCTACACCTATCTCTAGTGAATGGTTAGATGCTTGAACCCACTGGCTCCCCTCCACTACACTCACTTATACGGGGCAGCCAAGTATCAACACCCATGAAACTCCCATGGCATGATTTCCATTTCTACTAGAAGACCGTAAAAGTGTGGGGTGGCTTGAGAATGACTATTCTTGCACCAACAAATAGATTAAGGATTTTGAAAAATTATAGCACATGGGTTTTAGTAAGGACTTTACGTTCATGGAGATTGACCCATATGGAAAGAGTCCCCTTTCGGATCTATCTTGTCAGAATCAACCTCGTGAAATTGGAATTTTATCCAATATCCACATTTATATCCCAGCTGGAAATACTCTTGGCTTTATAGTGTTACCAGTTGAGTCGTTCCCTTGGGTGAGTACTTTTTCCCCAAGGCAAGCCCTCTAGGATAAACCATAGCAAATGAAGAACAATATTCGTAACTCGATCAATCCTTGTTGGCAACAAGGAGAGAGAATGCACGCAACAAAGCGCCCACTCACACTCGCACAAGAATTTGTTCAATTTTAAGCCCAAATCAAAGTGTGGAGGTGATTGCTTTATCTTAACTCAAAGTCATGAAAAATGCCTTTTGATTCTCAAGATCACTATAAAGCGTGAGAGAAGCGCATACGTCATTTTTCAATTCCCTTAGTCTAAGTAAGCCCTCACAAAAACAAAGCTGCACTTGTTCTTTTTAGATCCTCAAAGCAATATGTGAGTTCATTTTAGAGCACCAAATCACAAGTGAAAAGACATTTGTTCAATTTTTTAATCCCACAAACAAAATCTAGTAAGTTGTTGATCTGAAGATTCTTTTTAATCCTTTTGCAAGAAATAAACAAAAAGAACTCTTTTTAAACCCAAATGAAAGCTAGTGTTATAAGAAAGAAGAAGATGACAAACTCTTAGAGAAGTGTTAAAAAAACACTTAAGTGTTAAAAAACACTTTTATTGGACAAAATATCATCACCATGCTCTTCCTTCCTTTGTTTTCATTTTCCAACCTACAAAGAAGAAAAAAATTCAGATTATGGAAAAACACAAATTTTAAGAAACCAAAAAATAGAAGATAAATAAATCATAAATTAAAAAAATGTGCTAATAAATTAAATTCTCCCTTTTACTGTCTTCTAGCGTCACAACTCGTGAAGGCGTCACTATTTGTCCCCCCAACGTCGCTCTCACAGTGCCGCTTACCAGTCATCGACGCTCTGTGTCGGGACAGAGAGCACGATTGCATCACACTTTTCACCCAGTGTCATAGTTTTTGAAAGCGTTGTTGTTTAATATTTTTTTGAAATTGTTTACAGGTCGGCGAGTCCAATGGTGGAGTTTAAAATTTGAATTTTTTTGGCGGGATGAGTCCAGCAGTGCAGTTTATTTTCACGCGGTGCTATATAGCAATGTTGATGAGCCCACAGTGCTAAAACAATGATGTTGACGAGCTCATGGCACCAAAAATAGCGACGCTGACGAGCCCGCATTGGAATTTCTTGTGTGTCGAGAAAACACAAAAATTTCAAGAAATTGTTAGAAATAATGATGTCATGCCCTCCTTCTAGTGCCAAATGTGTGAACCCTTTTCCTAGTACTTGCAAAACAACATGAATAAACGAGTTAGACAAGGAATTACAAGCCAAAAGAAGGATTCCCCATGAAATCCATTTGCAAACTCAAAATAGGAAAGAAATGGATGAAGAACACAATATAAAAGATAAAACTAGATTTAATCCTAATTAGAGAAGCAAACACTTGATCCCATGGGGGAATTGGTGCCAATTTGATGTGAAAATTGGTCCTTTCCCAATTCTTATGATGAAATCTTGATGTGTTGAAGATGATATTGATCCACTTTTGATGAAAGATGAGAACTCCAAGCCAAATCTGCAAAAAGCCTAGCTAGAATTCAAATGATGGATGAGAATGGCTAAGTATTTTAGCATGGTAACTTTACTTGGATTGTGGATGATGAAATGAGGAGAGGAGCTCTTCATTTATATGATTTCAAGATGGATGAATGTCCAAATTTTAGCAATGTGGGACTAACATTCATCCAATGATATGGTGCCACTTGTCAAGCTATGAATGGATGATGGATGTGCAAGATTTGGGGTTTGTGCCAATAAATGCCAATATTTGAAATTCAAATTTATTGAAATGACATGTAAGAGGGAAGGGAAAATGAAATAAATGCCACTTGGCTCAAGGAAAAAGACATGTAAGAGTTTTAAATGCCTTGATGGATGTAAATGTTGACTTGGAATTTTTGAATTCAAATTGAGGGAACATTCCAAAAGATGCCTTGGGAGGAAAATAGAGATTTAATAAATGAATTAAGTCTATTTTCATGTGCAACTTGCATTATCTAGAGGATGTGCATTGGATGAGGTTAAATTAATCAAGGGTTAATTAATTTAACAGGAGATTAGATGATGTGACTTATTTTGACTTAGATTTATGGATTTATTTAAATCAAATAAGAGAGGAATATGATGAGAGGCTAATTAAATAAGGATTTTGATTTATTTAATTAAAAGGGATGATGTTAGATTAAATCAAATAAGGTTTTAATTTATTTAATCTAATGGATAGAGTTTAGAGATTTAATCAAATAAATTGATTATTTAATTAAATAGGGATAATTAGATCAAATGGATTGATTTAATTAACATAAGGAATTGACTTAATCAGATAAAATGATTTATTTAATTAAGGAAAAAATATTGATGAATTTAATCAGATAGGGGAATTGGATTAAATGGTTAGACCAAGGGATGATTTAGGAAGAAACGATGTTAGTAAGTTAGGATCAGATGCACGATGTCAATCAGTATATTTTCGATGTCTACAATTTCAAACAAAATAATATTCAACCACTAATCCTTTACAATTAGTTCATACTGATTTGTGTGGTCCCACAAGGACAAGAGGGCTGAAAGGTGAAAGATACTTCATTTTTCTGATTGATGACTATACAAGAATTACATGTGTAATGTTTCTAAAAGATAAGTCACAAGAATTTGAGAGATTTAGGATATTTAGAAAGATGGTTGAGAAGGAAATTGGCAAAAGACTCAAATGCTTAAGATCAAATAGAGGAGAGTTCACATCAAGTGAATTAGTTGAGTATTGTTAGACACATGGAATTAAAATACAATAATCAACACCAAGAACTCCATAACAAAATGGAGTAGTTGAGAGAAAGAACAAAGTGGTCAAGGATATGGCTAGAACAATGCTAAATGAGGCCAAGTTAGCAAACATGTTTTAGAGAGAAGCAATTCCCAATGTAGTTTATATTTAGAATAGAGTTCAAATAAGGGTAAATAGTGACAAGACCCTGTATGAACTATGATTTGGTAAGCATGCATTTGTTAAATATTTCAAAGTATTTGGAAGTAAATGCTACATCAAAGGAGAATATGAAAACTTGGTGATCTTTGAATCTAGATGTGATGAAGGAATATTTCTAGGATATTCCACCCAAAGAAAAGGTTACAAGTGTTACAAGAAAAGGGTGCACAAGATTGTAGAAAGCATAAATGTCAAGATTCATGATGATATAAAGTATGTCAAATCTAATAGAAATGAGTTTGAGAATGAATCAAATTGTGAGGAAGAAGCAGTAAATGAAAACGAAGAACAAAAGGAGGAGAATGAAAGAGCACTTGCAAAAAATTTGCAAGAAGATCATCTTGTAGATCAGATTATTGGTGATAAAAATGTTCATGTGTTCAAACAAGGAGAAGACTTGCAAAGAACAATGAACAAGTAAATTTTTCTCTCCTATCACAAATTGAGCTTAAAAGCTATATTGAGACCAACAAGGATGAGAGTTGGATAAAGGCCATGGAAGAGTAGTTGAATTAGATTGAAAAGAATAAAACATGGGAATTGGTTCCTATACCCCCAAGAAAAAATGTAATAGGCACCAAATGGGTGTTTAGAAGCAAGCTCAATGAAGATGGAGCTGTAGTAAGGAATAAGGAAATATTGGTGTGAAAGGGGCATGCACAAGTTGAAGGCATAGAATTTGAAGAAACATTTGCACCTATTGCAAGATTAGAATCCATAAGAATGTTTCTTTCATTTTAAGTTCACGAAGGATTTAAGGCATATCAGATGGATGTAAAATATTCTTTTCTAAATAGAAAACTAAAAGAGGAAGTCTAAACAAAACAAACAAAAAGTTTTTAGATTTCAGATGATGATGATTATGAATGTAGATTGAGGGTGTTGTATGGTATGAAGCAAGCACCTAGAGCATGGTATTGAAGGTTAGAACATTATCTTCAACAACAAGGATTCAAAAATGGGTGTGTGGATAACAATTTGTACTTCAAATTTGAAGGTGAGAACATGATTATTTTTTTTGTATACGTGGATGACATTATATTTGGTGGTAGAAATGATAAAATGTGCAAAGTGTTTGCTACAAAATATGAAATGAATTTGAGATTTCAATGCTAGGAGAATTATCATTTTACCTTGGTTTACAAATTGTACAAAATGATGATGGGATATTTATATCTCAAACTAAATATTCTAAGGAGATGCTTAAGAAAGTTGGTATGGAGGATAATAGACTAGTTAGTACCCGATGATAACTGGATGTAAGTTGAGAAAATGAGATGGGTCCCCAAATAAAAATTGGATAATGTATAGGTCAATGATTGGAAGCTTATTGTACTTAACTACATCAAGGCTAGATATAATGTAAGCAATGTGCATGGTGGAAAGATTTTAGGAAGCTCCCAAAGAATATCATGTCAACACAGTAAAAAAAATCTTTAGATATATCAAAAGCATAGTTGACTATGGGCTGTGGTACCCCAAGAGCAAATATTTCACTTTAACAAAATATATAGATTTTGATTGGGTTGGAAGTGCAGATGATAGAAGAAGCACAAGTGGTGGAGCATTATTTTTGGGACACAAAATTGTTTCTTGGATGATCAAGAAGCAAGAGTTAGTTACCCTTTCTACATTTCAAGTAGAGTATGTCATAGCAGCAACATGTTGTACTTAGGTTTTATGGATGAAACAGATTCTCAAGGACATTAAGGTTGAGTACAAAAAGCCCATCTCTATTCTTTGTGATAATTCAAGTGAAATAAATATCTCAAAGAATCTAGTGAGGAAATCTAGAAAAAAGCATATATCAATCATCACTTCATTAGAGAGAAGATTGCAAACAAGGAAGTTAGCATGGAATATGTGCCAACCAAAGAACAAGTAGCTGACATGTTTACAAGCCTCTTCCCAAGGAACAATTTGAATGTTTGACATAGAAATTGGAAGTAATTGCTCCCACATCATATCTCTAAATCTTATTGATAAGGCATGGATCCAGGGGGAGCATCATAGCTATCACATTCATCCATGGAAAAGAGGAAATAGATCAAGTCAGGTAAACATGGTTTTACAAATTTCTAACGACTTGATGGTTGCATAATCAAAATCCCCCATTTCTCTTTAAATTTATTGTCCAAGGGGGAGAATATACTAAGGGGGAGACAACCAATGAGACCCTTTTCCATTAATGTCAAAGGGGGAGAGAATTCTAAAATGTTGAAGAGGGAGCTAGAGTGAAATGTGCAAATTATCATGTAATGGAGCAAGGGGGAGCTGCCATGTATGTTCATCCTTAAGTTGTTTTAATTGGTATAGAGCATGAACTACAAAATATGAAATTGGTATCAAACCATTTGTGTTGGGTTCAGAGCAGTTTGAGCATTTTGTTTTGTCATCAATGACAAAGGGGGAGATTGTTGGCATATTTTTGTCATTGATGTCAAAAGGGGATATCTGAGTGATATCCTATAAGGGATATTGTTGGAATGATGTCTTTGTTGTTATGAAGATTAGACAATCATAATTTGGAAGTCATGGAGGGTTTTGATGGAGTAAAGTGCATATCTTGAAATTGTTGCAATGTTGCACAAAATGTTGCAAAGCTATCACAATGTTGCACATGTTGCTTCTAGATGCTCGAGGTAAAATCAAAGTGCAAATTTGATATGGGTTTTTTGAGAGATTCTAAAAAATATGGTTTGCAGGTCCAAAAGATGTATCATAAGTTCAGAATTGAATTATTTGTGTTCTCAATCAGAATTAGGGTCTGTTGATAAACCCTAAAGGTTTATAGTCATGGCAGGTGAATAAATGTTATATTTTATGTTGACTATTTATGGGTAGTTATAGGCTTCTTAATTCATCACTTAAGCCATCAAGTTTGTTGTGTGACTGACCCCTTTACCTAGCACTCCTAGTTGATGGTGTTAGTGTATATCAGGACCATCTTTCACATTGTGCATTGGAGTGTTTGATATCAAGGTGTTTGCTCGATATATGATAAATAGTTGAGATCAAGTGAAGGGTGATTTGGTGACCATTGAGTTACTACTTCACATTGCTGTTGTGAAGTAGATGGAAGGAAGCCATTATGCGATATGTGACAAAGTTGATCAATGGTTAAGATCAAGGCATGGAGGATCTAATGGCTATCACGTGATGTCTTTGCATCACGTTTAGGTGGTTTGCTCAGCAAGTGCTTTCAATGATATGTGATGAAAGTGGATAGTGATATAAGTAGTGGAAAGATGGAAGTTGTCTACTATCTCATAGAAGATTTTGTGGGTCTGTGTTTGGCTCTATGATATGGCAGGCTTGTGACACGTATGCCTCAAGGACAGGTGTCAACAGGAGAGTGCATCACATGTGTTTTTCACATCACTGTTGTGAAGTAGAACAAAGGGAAGCTTTATGCGATGAGCGATGAATGTCAAGAGTTAGTGGAGTATGATGTTAGCCCATGGACAGATGGCATGATACTATTGCATTTCTCATGATATTGACATCACAGTTGTGAATAACACTATGCCAAGCCAAAATGTGATACACTGAAGGGTAGCAATGGAGACATTGGTGGGTCAACATTTCAGAACTATGGTGAAGTGATAAGGTGAACAAGTGTCCCATAGGATAGGTGGAAACAAATGATTTCATCACAACTCTTATTCACATTGTTGTTGTGAATAAGGTAGTGCTTGGTATAACTACAATACACAATGGAAAATGATCAACGAAAAAAATTAAAAGGAATTCATCTGTTGGTCATGTTTTAAAGTTATAGCAATAAATGGAGAATGATCCTAATCATGGCATGAAAACAACAAATCAATTGCTCAAATTCAAAGTTAATGATTTCTATACATGAATTTAATTGGTCCAACTGCACCAACAACCAATATAAATGAAGATTTGATTAGGAACTCAGTGACACAAACTACAGACAATGGAGAAAATCATATTAGATTGCATAATCAGGAAAAATAATTAAATGAATACTAGGTTTAAGGTTCTGAACATTGCCATGTTTGGTAAATACAACGAATCAAAATTGATTGTGCATGGCTCGAGGCAATCATTGAAAGAAGAAAAAGAATACAAAAGAAGAAAAATCAATTTTTCCAGTGGATATGTTGCAATGAGAATTAAGAGAGAAAATAGTGCATGTTACAAAGTGTATCCTGAGCTTTGTGAGGTGGACAAAGAATGCACTAAAAATAAAAAGGAGAGAGAGCTGTAGAGTGTGTATCATGGTCCTTTGTGGTAGATAGAGAATACACTAATTAGATAAGGGAAGGTGTAGATCAGAATAGAGAGATGCAAAGAAATAAAAGTTTGTTGTAGAGGCAATAGAGAAGAGTTGAGCAGTTGCAAACTAGGTTGCAACATTGAACCGAGTTCAAGTGAAAAAATTGTATTAACTTGCATTGTAAGTTTGATTGGTGCGTACTGTCAAATATCTAGGTAGGTGCTTAGATTAGGGAGTTGGCGCTTCCTTGGGGTCGGTGCTCCTAAAACTAGGGGATTGGTGTGTCCTTAGGGTTGGTGTCCTTAAACTTTGTAATATAACATTTGGTTGTGAGGTTGGATTAGGAGAGTAGATCCTAACAATATTTCTCACCATGGTTTTTCCCATCTTGGGTTTTCCATGTACATCTTGTGTTATGAGATATTATGTGTGTGCTTAATTCTATTCAAGTTATATTTTGATCTACATAAAAGTTTAAAGGGATAATTTTTAATTGATCTACTGATTCACCCCCCTCTCAGTAGATTGTTGTGTTCCAACAATCTTCCCTTGCAAGTTTACGAGATGCAGATAGGTTCGCAATATGATACTCTTCATGTCCTAGGTACTGAATTTGGACTTTACCTTCAAGGAGGGGAATAGATGGGGTGGATGATCCAACTAGAGAAGATGGATCAATGTAATGTGATGAGGTGGAGGATAAAGCTTCTCGATTAATAGGCACTTGATGTTCAAAGGTCCCTTTTAGATTACTGCAATATTGGAAGTGACCAGGATCACTTGGTATAGTGATTTTGATGTTGTTATGGGGAAACTTAAGTAATTGATGGTATGTGGAAGGTACGGCCCTCATGGTATGAATCCATGGGTGACCAAGGAGGAGATTATATGGGAAGTCCAGATCCAAGACTTGGAATATTGTGTTTTGTATAATGGGCCCAACTCTTACAAGAAGTGTGATTATACCCTTGGATGAGCACTCAACGTCATCATAAGCATTGATAATTATTTTCTTAGATTCATCTATACAAGCTTAAGAGAATCCCAATGTTGTGACCAATTTTAAAGTGCATATATTTAGACTTGCTCCATCATCTAAACTAGACTCTTTTGATTTTGTGTTTATTAATGTATACCTCAAGGTGCAATGGATCATTATGATTTAGTTTATGTGTGGAAATATATTGGTCAGAAAGTGTGACATGATGGGTTGTAGCTAAGTATCCCACCATGGACTAGAATTGTTTGACATTTAGGTCAGCGGGAACAAATGTTTCTTGCAAAATTTTTCAAGAATGGCCTTATGCTCAGGGGATATGCGAAGCAACTCAAGAATGGATATTTATGCAGGAGTCTTCCCTAGATGGTCAAGATGGTTAAATTGACTTTTCGGTTGTGGTTTAGAAGTGGCCCCTTGCAAGGTCACTTTAGCTCTATGAGTGGTAATGAAACATTCCAAATTTTTATTGATGGTAATGGTAGCGACATGGTTATCAAATGCTTGAATGTGATCAATGCTTTAGTCATGTGAGACATTGGTATAATTGGCATTGTTATTGGTATTATTCCTTGAATCAGAGGCTTTTCCCTTTCCATGTTCTTCTAGGGGAGTCTTGAATATGGTATGCTCGACATTTTTTTTACCTCATCCCAATTTGTAAGGAAACTAAAAGTTGGATGTATAGATATTTCCCCCAAAAAGTTGATCCTAACAGTTGTGTTTGAAGCTACAGATGCAGTGCAGGGCTAGTCAATTGCAGTGTAGGACCGGTCAATTGCAAAGCACAAGAAAAGGTGGGTTTTATGACTTCCTAAACTTTCTAACAATTGTGGTGTACTGTCCGACGATTGCAGTGTTCTAGTAAATAGTTGTGGTGTTACACTTTTTATCCCTAATTTGATTATAAATGAACATAGAAATCATCGTAATAAAGAAATAAACCTCCATTCCTATGCCATGGTTGAATCACCTGCATTGCTCTTCCCTATCTTACTTTATTTGTTCTCAAATTTGAATTATGCAATATACACAATGATCTTGATGTTGACAATTGATAGCTTGATCTCTTGATAGCAAAATTTTAAATATTGTGGTTAACCTTGAAATGAAGATGATGGCTTGCTTTTATAGAAATCCCAATTCAAATAAGGGCTAGGATTAAGAGAAGATATATGGTGATCAATGGACAAGGTTGATTGAGACAAGGATAGGGATGTATGGACAAATACTCAATAAAGTGGTTGAGATTTAGGGCTTAGCTAGGCAAAGGATAAATTAAATATTAAGAAACATTATTTAATTTAGAGAAGGGTGAGATGAATAATTAAATAATAAAAATATTAATTAATTGTAGAAGAAAAGGTGAAATGCTAATTATTAAATAATTAAAATAATTATTTAATAGAGAGTGGATGAAAATGACAAATAATTAAATAATAAAAACCATTATTTATTTATAAGAGACAGGGAAATGATAAAATAATTAAATAAATATAATTTATTTAATTATGGAGGGAAAAAGTTGAGGAATAATTAAATAATTAAAATAATTATAATTATAGAGGAAAATAGAAATAAATAATTAAATAAATAAAATTTATTTAATTATAGATAGAAAAGGATAAGTTAGTGATGCAATTTAAATAAAATTGATATTTATTTAAATTAATCAAAGAAGAATAAGGTAAAGCGAATTAATTAAATAATTAAGAATTATTTAATTAATAGAGGAATTATGACCTTAGCGAATAATTAGATAATTAAAATTACTTAATTAAGCTAGGAAGAAGACAAATTAATGATAAAATGTTGTTTGTAGGCTGAGATATTTTTCAATGTCTATAGCGATGATCAGAGATCTCGATTAGGGATAATTGACACAATGTGTGTCCAGTTTGGATCTCAATGGAAAAACAAGATTATGAGTAGTTCCCTACATCTTATTCGAAGCCCATTAATCCCCTAAAAAGTACTTTTTGAGGTAGAGATATGTAACCCAAATTAGGTGAGTGGGTCACAAAAATCTAGGATAGATGAGAAGGCCACCCTATTAGGGTCCAGTTGTGGTTCCATGTTGGAGGGAGGTAACACCTCAAGAGGATTCAAGTTCAGTAAGAACCTGATCCTAAATTTGTTGGTTGTTGAGTGAATTATATCCTATGTGTGTTTTAGATTATCTGATTTACATGATGCCAGAACCTTGCTTACAATAGATGTTAAATCTGTTGAGCAACCAAGAGGCCCAAAAAAGGTTGGGTTGTGTGCCTATATATAGGGTGCACCACATGATTAGGTAATGTAGCCGTATTGTTAAGGGAACTAGGTAATATTATTTCCTAAGGTATCTTGGGCATTATCTCTAGTTCCTATAGATTTTCCAAAAACAAATTGAGAAAATTGGTTTCAGTGGCCTGCTATCCCTATTGAGGATAATTAACACTAATTTGATTGGTACTAAACTAGATCATTTGAGTCTTAGTGACATACCTTTATATTCCTTTCTATAGGATGTTATTTTGTAGTATTAAACTTACTTGGTGCTTCTCCTCTAGGCTAGTCGTGTGTCCTTAGCTATAGTTTAATTGATCCTTTATCAACATTCCTTCCAACCTATCCCATTTCTTTGGATCTGGTTCCAAGATAATTTATTTGTCTTGATGTACACCTATATTGGCTAATAAATCCACCACCTTGTTTGCTTCTCTGTATACATGTGTAATTGTATAATCCTCTATATTTTCTAGTAGATCTCATGTCTTCATAACCCAGCTTCTTAGCTTCAAGTTTGGAGTATCTTTTTTTGATACTGCTTGAATGCATAAGAGTGAATCCGCTTCTATTTCCACTTTTTTTATATTCTTTTCTTGGAACAACCATAGCCCTAATGCTAAGGCTTCCATTTCCACTTCATTGTTGGTTGCTATGCCAATTTTCCTGGATAGGGCCTAGATGTACTATCCTTGGTTATTCCTCATAATACACCCTACCCCGGGTGGTCCAAGGTTACCTTTTGTTGATCCATCAAAGTTTAGTTTATCGTTCTTGAGCTGGACACTTCCATCTAGCCTCTCTTCTACTTTTTTCCTTGTCTTTGAAACATCCCTATGATCTTTTTAGCCTGATCCACATTTTCTGCAAATCCTCATCCCATTTTTTGAATTTGGTGCATGTTTTTATTATATTCTTTGCATTAAGCAATTCACATATTCCATCTTCTATTTTTTTTATCACTTTATTGTCATCCATAGTTTTTTCTTGAATTTTTTTGTGATTTCTTTCTTTCCAAATATGCCATGTAATCATCAAAGGAGCAACCACCCATAAATCTACCCATAATGTGTCTTTCTTCCCCTTTGACAACTAATTATCCATTCTTTAACATTTTCCTATCTTACTCCATTCCACTCTAGTACATTTTGAATCCAATCCCAACATTTTGATGTGTACGTGCATCCCAAAAGTAAGTGGTTGATTGTTTCACAATCGTTATAACATATTAAGCACCTGTTGGGGCCTTGTATACCAATGTCATATAGTCTTTTAGTTGTGAGTATTCCTTTTTGTAGTGTTGTCCATTGAAAAGCTCCTGCTTTTGGAAAAATCAAGCAAGATGCCAACAAATTTTGGTAGGCCAATTGGGATTTTTTCATAAGACTATTTGAATTTGATATCCCAACTTTATAGAGTATTCCCCAATTTTAGCACAACACCATATTATTTCATCTTCTTCTTCTATCAATATGATTATTTTTTATCCAGTTCTTGTTTCAGTCTAGATTTTTCCTCTATTGGGATTGGATGCCTCTCTACATTGATCCATTCATGCTAGTTGCCATATTTAGGACTATTCAAATTTACGTAATCTCTGACTGTGTGTCCCATTATGTTAGTGATTCGATCCATAAATTCTTTTAACCCTTCAAAATCTCCTAGTGGTTTGTGTCCGTTCTAAGAGTCTGTCTAAAATTTAGCTCGTTTTCCATTGTTCACCTTCCAAGTTAGGTGGTCAATTATAATCTTTCTACTCTCCCATAGGAATTTCCAAATTGTTGATCCTTCGTTAGATGATCCTATTGTGAGAATTATCTTAGGATATGTGTCATATAGATACTTAAGTTGGAATATTTTGCACCATAGGAAGAATGGATATTTGTACATTTTCCATGTTAATTTGGCCCCTAGTGCCAAATTATGCTCCTTCATTTTTCTTAGGCCCACTCCTATATCATTTTTAGGTAGACAAGTTTTATCCCAGTGTAGCAGTGGGATTTTCTTGTCTTCTTTTTCCCTTTCTATAAGATTCTTTTTAGGAGACTTTCTAAATTGGCCTCAATCTTGTGTGTAGTCTAAAAACAAGACATTACGTATATTGGGACTGCTAAGAGAGCATATTTGATCATTAGAATCCTTCCAGCTAGCGTTAGCCACTTATTTTTTTAGGTAGTAGATTTGTGTCTACATTTTTCCAAAAGATCCATCTAGAGCTATGAACAACATGCTCCTAAAAATAATGGTGCACCTAAATACTTGGCTAGAGTAGATGCTATTGTGAATCCAAGATGATTTGCTATTCTTTTCTATGTTGTCTTTTTGGTGTTGAAAATAGAATTGAGGACTTTTCCTTATTCACCAATTGTACTGAATACATAGTGTACTCTTCTAGTGCTTCTTTTATTACTATTGTCTCTCACATATTAGCTTCTCCAAATAAAATTGTGTCATCATAAAACTTTGTGTGTTATTGGATTCAATCCTTTCCATATGTTATTTTCTCTTTTTAGCTTAAAAGATATTCCCATTACCTCTGGACCATGATAATGAAAATGAATGGAGACAATGGACCCCCTTTTCTGAGCCTATTTGTAGCTGAGAAGAAGCCGCATATACCATTCACATTTAGTGAGTATCTTACCATTGTTATGAAATGCTGTATTAGTGTTGTGTAATGTTTATCAAATATGAATCTTTTAAGAACCTCTAATAAAAAGTTCCATTTTACCCTATTGTTGGCCTTGCTTTTATCTAATTTGATCATCATTCCTTGCAATTTTTCCATGTGCATTGTATGCACCGCTTTATTGGCCATGATGATGCTATCAATGATTTCTCTGCCTAGGAAAAATGCACTATGTTCTTCTAAAATGATAGAGTTCGGCACCTTTTTTAGACAGTTGGCCAAAAATTTGGTGATAATCTTGTAGATTGTGTTGCATAAAGATATTGTTCTATTATCATTAAAGGATTCACACACTTGCTTCTTTGGTAGTAGTGCTATAACTGTGTTATTTCTATATTTAATGATTTTTCCTTTAATTCTGAATTCCTTTGCTATTTTCCACACCTCCTCACCTATTATATGCTAGAATTTTTTATAGAAATTTGTTGGAAATCCATCTAGACCTATTGCTTTAACTTGATGCAGTTGAAATGTGGCACATCAAACCTCTTCTAGAGTTATTGGTTCATTTAACATTTGGTTTTTTTCTTCTGAGACACAATTTGGAATGGAGTCAAGAATTGGTTCATTATTGTATGTTGTATTGTTTTCTGCACCCATAATTTTTTCAAAGTATCTAACTACTTCTATATCTATTGCATTTTTGTCTTTAAAAAAATCCATTTTATGACTTTATTTCATTAATTTTGTTGACAACCTTCCTAGCTTTTGAGGTTACATGGAAGTATTTGGTGTTTACATCACCTTTTTTTAGCCAAATTTCCCTAATTTCTTCCCTCTAGTATATTTCTTCTCTTGCTAGTATTTCCTTGTGGTAATTTTTCAATTTTTGTTCTTTTAAAAATCCTCTTTGAGCATGCCATACCTTATGATCTTGTTATTTAACTCTTCTAGTTCCTTTTCCACTTGTTCTTTCTCTCAAAATATGTTCTTGAATACTTCTTTGTTCCACTTCTTTAATTTTTCTTTTAACAATTGACGCTTTTTCATACAGATGTAACTAGGGGTGCCATTAATTCTGCACTCCCTCCACCATGTTTCTATAGAGAGTATCAAGCTCTCTTCTCTCCACCACATATTCTCAAATTTGAAATAATTTTTAACCAAGTTGGGACTAGTTTTTATCTCTGATAGTATCGAGAAATGATCTGAAACTGATATAGGAAGTATGAAATATTCCACTATCATATCATTCTCCAGCCAATTGTTTGAGATAAAAAATCTATCTAATCTCTCCATGATATTTGTAAAGCCTTCTCTTTTGTTTTTCTAGGTATATATTCAATTGGATGTTTGACAATGTATGCCTTTTATTTCTTCCACAAAATCCCTAAAATCTTGTATGCTTCTATTGAATTTCTTAAGTCTTCCACATTTTTCTGTTAATTTTGTAATAGCATTAAAATCACCACCAATAATATATAATTGGTTTCCCATTTGATTTATTCTTCTACTTACAGCTCTCCAAGTCTTTTTTTTGTCCTCTGTCCTGATGGCAATATAAATGTTGATCAAGTTGTAATCCAAATTAGTGTTAAAGTTTGCTACTTTACATTCCATCCAATTATTATGTGCTTGAGTTAAAAATATTTTGATGATATTATTTATCCATAGAACCACCAATTCTCCAACCATTCTGATGGCTTCTTTGAATATACCTTCCCAAGATTTGTAGTATTTGAGGAATCTATCTGCTTCTTGTTTGTTTAACTTTATTTCTTGAAACATTATTATGTCAGATGATATT